>CAJVPL010001755.1:0-11981 GCA_910591945.1 Ambispora gerdemannii | reverse complement strand
ATTAAGAAAAAGGGAATTTCGCATAATCAAAGAAAGATTATTGAATTAGAGAAATTTATGTTACTACGGTAACAATACTATATATTATAAGTGAAATTAAATATTAATAAAATTAAATATTAGCAGATTCAGAATTCACTTATATAATATATATATAAAAATATTAACCAGATTCTAATAATTTTGAAAATTACTAATTTTAGATAAATCAAATTGTTTTAATTATAGTAAATAATTCTTTTTAAAATAAAAATATCATTATTAATAAATTTTATTAATAGTCTATAAAATAAAATTATCTTCAAAATTAACAATTTTCTTGTAATTGTTTTAGTTTTGGAATTATTTCAAAATTCTATATTTTAAAGAATTTTAATCTTTTAAGATATTTTATTATTTATTTTAATAAGTTATATTAAAATATTATTATAAAATATTTAATTAGTAATTTATAAGAAAAAAAGTATATCTAAATTTAGTAATTTGTATAAAATTATTAAATTATTTGAGATTGATTAATATCTCTAAATATGTATTTAAAATCTTTTAGACAAAATATTTATTCTCTAGTTACATTTCTATTATTTTCTATATATTGATATAAGCACAAATCTGTATCAGATTTATTAATTACTGCAGCATCTAATAATAAATTATTACTTTATTATTTTTTAGTATAATAATAATAATAAAAAATAATCATTATTATTAAATACTAAAAATATTTAAAACTCTACTAATATTATGATATCAATAGTAATATTTTGATATTTAGCATTTTGATTAAATGAGTAATTTATTCAATATAATAGTATTAAACAAAATATTATCTGAATTTATCATAATTATACTTCTATCAAATTATAAGTTTTTTTGTAATTAATAACTTTTACCATATATAAAGATTTTTCAATTAATAATATAATAATGATTTACTGAATTTGAGAAGTTATCAAAAATAAAAATATTTAAAACAAAAAACTATTAAATTATAAAAAATATTAATTATATCATTTATTTATCAAAAGTTATCTATTAGTAATTCTTTATTAATTAATATTATAACTATATTTGCAATTATATAGTAAATTATTATAAGTTAATCAAGTCATTAAATAAATTAATTGCTATATTTTGCTTTTTTATAAAATTTAAAAGAAATTATATCTATATTTAATTTTATATTACATGTTCTATTTGATATATATCTAATTAATATAAATTTAACAATAATATTTTATATAAATCTGACTACTAGCTATCAAACTATCATCTAAAATTGTTATTTAACTTTTTGAGTATTATTAATACTTTGAATACTTCAAAAAATTAATTTTACTAGTATAACACTTTGAATAATAAGGGAAGTGAGGGTATTATGGCGAAGTTAATATTAAAATTAGGAAAAATCTTTTATAAACAACAAATATTTAGAACATTTATTATGGCTAAAAAGCATAATTAATTCTACATAAACCTAGTAAAAAATATGATGACATTACAAATAATATATAGAACAAAATTTGACATTTTTTAAAATTTTAGTTGTGTGGGTATTATGACGAACTAAAGTAAAAATATGTGATATCTCGATCCCTATTGATCGGAATCCCACGAAAATACCACCATTAGATTCGCAGCAACGAGACGAATCGAATGGTGGTATTTTCGTGGGATTCCGATCACTAAGGATCGAGATATCGCCACCGAAATTCACCGAACGCGGATCGTCACCCGAAAATTTATTTTTCTTGAACACTGTGACTTTCGGTGGCGATATCTCGATCTCCAGTGATCGGAATCTCACGAAAATGCAACCATTCGATTTGTCTCGTTGCGACGAATCAAATGGTGGCATTTTCGTGCGATTCCGATCACTGGAGATCGAGATATCGCTATTTCGTCATAATACCCTCCTTCGTCATAATACCCTCAGTTCCCTTATATAAATAATTTAAATTATTAATAATACATATAATTGATAAAAGCTATACAAATATATATATTTTATAAAAAAGGTAAAGTATACAAAATTACAAGAGTATATAAACATGCAAGATGCAATAAATTTCATATATATAAAAATATTTTGGATAGTTTTTTTTACATGAATTTTGATATAAGATTAAATTCATTAATAAAATTATTATATTCAAAAATTGATATTCCTTAAATTATCCAGTAGGCAAATTTGCTTACTAAAATTTTTTTAACTAATTTTTGTATATTTATACCTAATTTTTATAAGCTTAATTCCCTCTTTCTAAGCTAAAATAAAAATATAGCCGATTTTTAATTAGTATAATCTAAAATTTGTAATTTTTATTTATAAATTTCTCAAAATATTTGATTTATTTTGTAATCAATTCTGTAATTTTATTATAAAATATTTTTAAAATTTAAGACTAATAATAAAATTTTTTAAAATTACTTATTTTTAATTCATAAACAACTAGAGATGGCGCAGCAAGTACGTGACGCTTATTTGTCACCTGTTGCAACACGTTGCAACTCCAAAATTTTATAAGCTGCAACTAGTTGCAACTAGGTGATGCTTTATTTGTCACCACGTTGCAACAGTTGCCATGCCATCTTTATAAACAACTATATTTTTTATAATTGTTAAAAAAGTGAAACTATTATATAAGATATAATTAAAACTAATATTAAACAACTTTTTTTAAATATTTTAATGTTTGGTGAAAATATAAAGTTATGATATTTTAGCAGGCAAATTTGCCTACTAAACAAGATGGTTTAAAGAATAACCAGTTTTGATTATATAAGAGATAGTATATCAAAGCTCATTCCAAAGAATTTGAGATAAAGTTTGAGTTCGATTCATTTAATTCCAATTCAGTTTATGAATATAATCTAACAATGAAAGAAAGATTCCAGAAAAATTTTTCATTGTAAAATGCAAAAAGCTCCAAAAGAATTACAACAAAAGTTAATAATGCAAAGAACAAATTGACCTTTTCAAAAATATCACATGTGCAAATATGATCATTATATAAAAGAAGAAGAAGTAACTATTCCAAGAGGTTTTTCCTTCCAAATTTTGAATGAATCCATTGCTAATTGAATGTTAAACAATTTAAGCAACCAGCAGAGTCAGTGTCAAAATTAGAATAGAGAACAAGATTATATGTAAAATTGCTTTTCCGATATTTTTATTAGTGTGCCAAGCTAGATTTAAACACATGGGGTGAAGTCGATAGAAAAGTGTTCCTTTTTTATTGACTTCACCCCATATGCTTCCATTTTTTATGTTCTTGTGTCGGATTTGTTTTGTGTCTTTATTCAATTAACGATGGATTTACCTGGTCCAATCAGAAAATTAGTAAATGCTTTAGGTGCACCCGAAAAATTGTTCGTACCGTGCCACACAGACTAATAAGATGCATAGATTTTGATCAGCCCGGCAAAACAAATCCAGAGCAAGCAAATGCAAACAAGTGAAAAATACGGAAAGCAGATGCCTAAATCTAACTTGATGAACTAATTAAAACGTTGGGGAGGCGATTTTGCATATCATCTTATCTCCAGCTCTAACGCTGATCCTGACCTCAGAATCAATCTTTAGCATTAATTAACATTAAGAATTTTTCGGGGTGCATTAAGAGAAACTGGATCCCTGATTATGTGTGCATAATAATTTTCTCACTGATCTCACAAAAAATAGAGACAACAAAATTTTCACTTCTTTGCATAGGTACTTTTCATTGTGCATCGAACCCATCTTTTGCAAACAAAAAATCTATAAATGCAACAACGACAACTGCGTCAACTCACACTTCTGCCTCTACTACAGTAACTGAGGCAAAACCAGAACTCACGTTTGCAGTAGTCAAAAAATTTAAAACGAATGAGCTCATTGACTTTTTGCGGAAGGAAGACTTGGAACTTGACGAGGGTGATTTGGAAATTATTCGCAAGCAAAAAATTACGGGTCGTGCCTTTCTTAATATGACAAAAAAAGAGTTTATGTAAATAGAACCTGCGTCAGATCTTGCGAACTTCGTTAAGGATCTCAAGAAACGGAAATTAAGATCGTATTCGTCATACAGATATCCAAAAGACTTGCTAGACGTATAAAATTTATAGCGACGAAATAAGAAGTATCGCATTCAAACTAGGTAAGTTATTTGTTTCCAATAGAAAATCCTTCTTAGTCAAAAAGCTCGAAGCTTCACTGAGTAAAGATTTGTCTTTAACGAAAGCGAGAAAAAAATGGTGTATCTCTCTACTTGTCACTTATAAAAGATAACGAAGAAAAAGATTTTTTACAAAACGGTGAAAATCGATGACAACAATGAACAGTATTGTATAGACCTCGTTAATTTAAAATGGCTAACTTGGTTCACATACCGAGGCAATTCTTCATACAGCCCTCCACACTGCCACAGAAATCCTCAATTTGAAGTGATAGGTGATTATACGATTAAGAAATAATGAAAATTATAAGAACTGTTGGCTATCACCGAAAGGAAGCAAAGGATTTGGTTGCAGGTTTTGCGCAAAATATAATGTGAAGACGCAAACAAGAAAAAACGGAAGGCGGTTGAAGCTTTCGACGAAGACTTCGACTATCTATACGGCATTATCACTACAGGTAGGTCATTACCTTGCGAAGTAGGGTCAGATTTCACTCTCGACTAAAGTCGAGACCTAAAGGGCAGGGATCTATGAAAAATAAGTGCGTGAACATTTTGTAATTAGACTTTCTTATTTCTAGCCATTTATTATTCTATTTATTAAAAATGATTTTGGTATCTTTTTTTTTTTTTTTTGCAAAACTGCGATAATATATGAATAAATTGTCGTCGTATAATTACTTGACGAAGTAATATATGCATAACGATAATCTATCAAAAAGTCTCGATTACAACAAATATATCAATGTGTACAGATAAAATAACTAGGAGTAAAAAGGCAAAATAATCAAAACGGCAAGCATTAAAAATGGCAAAATAATTAAAACAGCAAAAGATTTTTTTTTGATTAATGCTCTTTTAGCAACTATATAACCAACGCATATTTCCACTTCTTCCATCAAATTACCTACAAATCTTAACATATAAATTAAAACTGTCTAAAATCTAATTTCAGCACAATGAATCCTATCAAATTCTTTTCCCTTACTCTTGTAATTTATTTCACCGCGGGAATATGCTTCAACGACGCATCACCCGTGACAATGACACCCAATTTTGATAATGAAGTCGAATTCGTTGAAAATCAAACTACTCCTGATGTAAATATCAATAATAAAATCGATCTTCCATTTTCCTACCCCATCGATCTAGATAATGATGAAATAGGGCTTTACGAATCTGCAGACCCAGCCCTATTACCAGATGAAGGTGATTTGAATAATGCAAAAATTGCTTTTTTTTATTTTCTTTAATTAACTTTTATGTAAATAAAAGATATTTCTGATATTGAATCTAATCGACATCGCGGTGATCGTCGAGGGGATCGTTATGGAGGTCGTCGAGGAGATCGTTATGGAGGTCGTCGAGGAGATCGTTATGGAGGTCGTCGAGGAGATCGTTATGGAGGTCGTCGAGGAGATCGTTATGGAGGTCGTCGAGGATATCGTTATGGAGGTCGTCGAGGAGATCGTGGAGATCGTTATGGAGGTGTTAGAAATTAAAAATTGCATCCATTATTTTTTTTATTAGCGTTAGTAATTTGGATATAAAATTTTGATACTTATTGATATTGGTTTTTATAAATGCAAACTTTATAAATAAAGGCAATATTTCAATAAAGTCCTTTTTATTTTCTATATATTGTATGTTGGTTATGGTCCCATCTATAAAGAACCCTTAATATTAGCAGTATTCTGCTATGTCCCATGCATTTTTGAAATTGTTTCGTCCCTACTAAGTCCCAACTGTGCTAACTATGTCCTGTGACAATACTACTTTATTACACTCAATATCAGCACACCCATTTTATGGTTGTATCTTTCTGTGGGCTATTTACTGTTAGCAACAATGTTTATAGTTATTTGATAACAGTTAATAGCCTAAATGGCGGCTACAGAACATATGACCATAAAATAGATGTACTGATACTTCGGATAATCGAATAGTATATTGACTGTACGCTACAAATTTTACAGCATGTATAATGATAATGCACACGCCAAACATATACAAGTGACTCCTAAATTTATTCATAAAACCACGTAAAATTAGAAAACATATAATTCAAACGAATTTACGTGTAAATACACCCGTAGAAAAGCGATCGATTATAGGCTTAAAACCCCAAAAAACTACCATGTAAAATTAACAGGACAGAAAAATACCTGGAATGAGAGGATTTACATACCGATACTAAATTACAGGCAAATAAGTCTACAACGATAAAAATCGGTAAATTAACATGTAAATTTAAATTATTATTATTTATTAAATTATCTTTATTAACAATTATTTAAAAAATTGCATATTGATATTGTTACTGAAGTATAACAAATTTCATTGATCTTGTAATTTCTGAAGGAGCCCGATCCCAACAAGTCATTTCGATTATCCGAGCTCCTTAGTGTAATGTCCCATCCTTCCTATTTTAAATCGACTCCTGTTTTCCTCTTTCCAAAAAAGGTAATTCATTTACAAAATTCACTTTTCATCTATACATTTTTCACTTTTGATTATTTTCCCATTTTTCACTTTTAATTGTTCCCATATTTCACTTTTTTTTTATGTTTACGTTTTTCGCTTTCACATTTGATTGATAGCTCATTTTTTATTACTTGTTTTATCTTTTTCATCCATCTTTCGCTTTCATTATCACCTGTTGTTCGTTATTGACTGATCTTTAGATCAGCGTCTTCACGTTTTTCGCTTTCGACTTCATCACCAATTTTCCACTTTTATTCGAATTCGTTTTCCGTTTTTCATTATTTCATTTCGCTTTCACTCCACACCTGATTATAATCATGATTTCACTTTTGATTGATTTTACTTTATTTTCTTTTTCTTAAAAAGTTCTCTCTCTTCAATAGTATACATAGTAATAGAATTTAGAGCAATACGCTTACTCTACAATGTAAAAATCAAAATGTATATATGGTCCTCACAAATGTCAATAAAAATGCAGAATTAATTGTGTACAATTCTTCTCAAAGTAACATAACTCTTGTAAAACAAAATAATTATATATAATTCTTTTATTCCGTAGTATAGCTTTGTTAAAAGATTAAAATGATTAATGGTTAAGTTCTTTAATTCAGAAAAGGTATTGTTATTGATTAAATGGCATATTGATTGATAATAAAATGCATTGTGTAGAATAGTTTGTCTAGAAAAAGCAATTGTTATTATTAAATATTGTTAATAGAAGTAAACTATTACTTAAAATTAAAGAAAACCAACTCTCCCAAAATTCTCTTATATAAATACAAATTCTTGTAAAGCCTCTCTAATATTACTAAACCAAACAATATCTATAGATATCGATATAGGAACTAGATAATGGACGAGTACAAATCAATCTATACACTTTTCTCCTCTTCAATTATTGTAGATAAAATCTTTAATTATGCCTAATTACAATGTACTTGCAACAATATACATATATTATTTTTCTCTTACTTTCTAATAACCAATAGTAACTGATACAAAAACAAATAATGAAACTAAGTAAAATCAATAGCTAACTCTAACTTCAAGCTCACAAAAGTGATGAACAAAACCAACAGTTAGCACTATAGTAAACTCATCCAAAGTAATCAGTGAAAATTAAGTGTAACCAATAGTCAACCAACACAGTAAAAACTATAAATAATTCATTACAGCCAAAGTAAGAAATAAAAAAATATCACAAAACTTAGCTTTTTTTGCTTGTAATCAAAAAAATTATTAATACAGTATATAAGGTGAAAATGATCTTTTAATGAATGAAAAGAATTAAAAAATAAATGAAAACACAAATAAAAAAGATAAAATATGATGATAATATTGTCAATATATATTAAGACTTGTATATATTTATATTTAAAAAAATATTGTTAATTTTTTACAATTAAAAACATTACAATACTTTCATTTATCAAAATACTCCCTTTTATTTTACAAATCAGATAATCAAAAACCAAAGGTATAATATTTTATTTTTTTATGTATACTGATTATTATATTAGTTTAGAAGAATTTTTGTTAGTATATGAATATTTTTAAATATTTTATATTTTTCAATTATTTTTGAAATTAATGATCTTTATGTTATTATTGTAACAATAGTAAAATATAATAAAATTAACATTATTACTTTATATTAAAATTTGTTATTCTATTAATAAAATAACAAATTTTATATAAAGTAATAATATTAATTTTACTATATTTTACTATTTTTTTTTAATTTTCGATAATCTAGTATAGGAGTGTGTATTATAAAATAATTAATAAAAATAAATAAAAGTTTAAATATTCAAAATTTACATAAATAATCTTTTATAATATTAAATAAGAATTTTTCTTAATATTGCAACTAGAAAAAAATAAATTTAATTAAATAATTTAAATTTTAATAATTTATATATTTATATTATAATTTAAATTTTATTTATTATATTCTAAACTATTTTTATAATTTAAATTTTAATAATTTGCATATTTATATTATATTCTAAATTTTATTTATTATATTCTAAACTATTTCTTATACTTATTCAAATTTATTAATTATAATTTTATTTTTTTAAGTTTATAATCATATCTTTATATAATTATATTTGATATAAGTATATTATATAAAATCTTAATATAATTATATATATATTAAATTCAATTATATAAAAATACTTTTTATAAGTACAAATTTTTTATAGTTATATATTTTTAAATTAATTAATATAAAACTTATAAAAAATATCTTTATATAAATACAATTTAATATAATTATTTTTTTTAATATTCAAATAATATAATTATATATAAATTTAATTATATAAGTTATTATAATTTAAATTAGCAAAAAATTATATAGAATTTATTTAATGTATTACTTAAATAATATAAAATTATATTATATATAATAAAATTAATACATCACAATATGAATACTAATCTGCAAGTGATTTATAACTTAACAATAATAAAGTTATACCAGCTATTAATAGAGAATTTGAAAAAGATATATATAAAACATTTTAATTTCTAAAGATATTATTTCTTTTTTTAATTTCTAAAGATATTATTTCTTTATAAAAAATATATAAATACATAATATATAAAATTATCTTCTGAAAAGTATATGAATTTAGCTAATTACTTTTCATCATTTTAATTACTTCTCATCATTTTCAATTTTTTTTCATCATTTTTTGATTACATTTCATTATTTTTCAATTACTTTTCATCATTTTCTAATTACTTTTCATTATTTTTAATTACTTTTCATTATTTTTGATTACTTTTCATCATTTTTAATTACTTTTCATCATTTTTAATTACTTTTCATCATTTTTAATTACTTTTCATCATTTTTTAATTACTTTTTATTATTTTTAATTACATTTCTAATTACTTTTCATTATTTTTAATTTCTTTTCATCATTTTCTGATTATATTTCATCATTTTCTGATTATTTTTCATCATTTTTAATTACTTTTCATCATTTTTGATTACTTTTTGTCATTTTTTAATTATTTTTATCATTTGTTTTATTCTTTTATCAAATTAACTTATTTTAATTAATTACTATATTTTAAAATTGTATTTTCAAAAAATATATAAATAGAGGTACTGTCTGAGTCTTAATTTGACATGTTGTAAATTGAAAAATATGTTGTAACTAAAAATAAAAACCTCTCTTAACAAAAAAACTTTCTCTAAATACTTTCTATCTCTCATATTTTCTTTATACACTTCAAATCTTGTGTATAAGTGATCTTATATCATATTGAATTTATCAAATTGCTGATAGCTTTATATTATATTGCACTGAGCAAATTATTGTTATTAACTTTGAGCTTTATATTGTATTGTGTCGAACAAATCACTTTTATTGAATTATTGAGCTTTATATCATATTGTGCTAAACAAATCACTATATTGAAAATTATTGAAATTGAATTTATAAGTATTTTACTTTTTGTTATTTGAATTTTTAATTATTAACGAATATTTCTCACTTGTGAGAAGAACAAAGTGAAAGAGTCTTTGTTACTATTATTACTAATCATATTACCTTTAGTTCTAAGAAGCTTTACGCTAGTATAGAATTCCTCTTCAAATCTTTTTTATTATTCTTTTATTCTTTTTTCTCTTTGATCTTTACTCTTTCACAACTCTCCCACATCATTACTTCTTTTTAGATAAACACAATTTCTGTGAAAATTGATATAGATCTTAGATATCTCTTTTCTCTCTTAATATTTTTTTATCAATTTATACCCTCTTTCAATTCAGGTTCTCATTTGTAAGCTAATTTAATTATTAATGAACAAACTTGTAATAGTAATTAAACTAATAAGAATTATTAACTATAAATAAAAGATATTAATATTTCTATAATTGTAACTATATATTCTAGTACTTTTAATATTAACAAAAAAATAAAATACTTATATTTAAATCAAATATCTTTAATCAAAAATCAAAATATTATAAATATTTAATACAAAAAAATATATTTTATTTTTTCAAAATTAAAGATTCAATAAACAAATAATCAAAAATTTACTTCTAAATAAATAAATATTTGATTTCTTAATTTTGCTCAAGATTACAAAAAATAACTTAAATAACAAGATTTGAAGTTTGATTAATAAAATTATTTTTATCAAA
Source organism: Ambispora gerdemannii (assembly GCA_910591945.1). Taxonomy (NCBI): domain Eukaryota; kingdom Fungi; phylum Glomeromycota; class Glomeromycetes; order Archaeosporales; family Ambisporaceae; genus Ambispora; species Ambispora gerdemannii. The sequence goes on along the minus strand of CAJVPL010001755.1, from coordinate 1,169 downwards.
CAACACTTTTGACAAAATAAAGATAAAAATAAATATTAATAATAAAATAATTAGATATAATTAGTTAACTTATTAGAATAAAGATTAAAATTTATTAATTCATTTAAAATATTAAAATATAAAAGTATGTGGTAAGACAACATTTTTATTTATACAAAATTTTTAGTATATTTTAATACTATTTATATTACAAAAATTATAAAAAAAATAAAAAAATAAATAAAAATAAATATAATAGGAAAAATAGAAAAAGATAAAAAAAAATAAAAAAATAAAAAAAATAGAAAAAGGTAGAAAAAAATAGAAAAAAGATAGAAAAAAGATAGAAAAGATAAAAATTATTAAACTAAAAATGATAATCTATATAATTACTAAATAATAATTTTATAAATTATTTTTATTAATTTAATATTTTTTACTATTTTTAAAAATTTTTATATTTTTTTATTATTTTTAAAAGACTTATTAATTAAGAAATAAATGTAATAATATTTAGAAGAATCAATTATACTTTGATTTGATAAAAAAGCTTGAAAGAATACTCTTATTTTAAGAAACTGAAATAATTATAATTATAATAAATATAATTTAAAATATTAATTTATACAAAAATTTTATATTAATTAAAAGATAAATTAATAAAGAAATAAATTAGAAGAATTATAATAAATTGAAATTCTAGATAAATATACTGATAAATTCTATAAATCACTTTATAAAACAGATTTAAAGAATCATATTTATGATAATAATAAAGTTAAAATATATAAATGAGAATTAGAATCTAAGTATAAGAAATGAATAAAAGTAAATGCTAATAAAACTTTTACAAATATTATTAAAATAGCTAGAAAAACTATAATAAAACTTATTATTAAGTTCAAATAAGTTTAATAATAATATAAATACAATTCTAAAAGTTCTTTAATAGTTAATTCAAAAACTAACTATCTTTAAAACTCAAAATTATTTTAAATATAATTAATATAATAATTAAAATTCTCAAAATTATAACTCAATTTTTCTTGTTACAATTGTAATGAGAAAGGATATATTTATTCAAATTGTCAAAATTAAATTAAAACCAAAATTAATTGTAAGAATACTTTCTTACGTGAAAAGTAATAAGATAAATTTATTAATTGTTGTAAATAAATTATATCAATTGA
>CAJVPL010001754.1:0-11985 GCA_910591945.1 Ambispora gerdemannii | reverse complement strand
TATTCTCCCATAACTCTTTCATATTATTATTTCTTTTCAAATAAACACAATTTTCATAGAAATTGACATAGGTCTTATATATCTCTCTTCTCTCTTAATATTTTTTTTATCAGTTTATATTCTCTCCCAATTCAGATTCTTGTTTGTAAGCTAATTTAACAATTAGTAAACAAACTTATAACAATATCTATATTTTAATATAAAAATAAAAAATAATTATTAATAAAATTAAAATTATATATATAGAGAAAAATTTATATTTTACTATATTTAATTAATAAATTTTGATATTGTTACATTATTTTTGATTGCTATTATATATAAATAAATATAAACTATTATAATAAAATAAAAATATTATTTTCTATATTAAATAAATTAATATTACTTTTTATAATAATACATACTCCTATATTATATTATTAAAAATTGAAAAAAATATAGTAAAATATAGTAAAATTGACATTGATTCTTTATATTAAAATTTATTATTTTATTAATAAATATTTTTTATTTTATACTAAAATAAAGATAATAATTTATATTTTTAATATATATTCTTCTAAAATTTTCTGTTTACTTGTCAATATAGAAAAAAATTTTTTTATTATTAAAATTACGATTTTTTTAATTTTAATTATAAAAAACTTTTTTTATGTTTATAAGAGAACAAAAAATTCTAGAAGAATATATATCAAAAATATAAATTATCATCTTTATTTTAGTATAAAAATTAAAAATATTTATTAATAAAATAATAAATTTTAATATAAAAAACAATGTTAATTTTACTATATTTTACTATAATTTTTTAATTTTTGATAATATAATATAGAAGTATATATATATAATTAATTAAATTAATTACTGATACTTATTTGCTTTATTTATTATTCAAGTTATATAATTATATAATTATATAATTATATAATTATATAATTAATATATTTTTAAAGTGTGAGATCTTGTAATTAAGATTAGTAAAAGTTATTTAATTTATTAATATAATTTTTAGTAATCTGAAATTTATCTGAATTCTATTAATAAAAGATTGAATTTTATATGCAATTATTTTAAAATATTTGTTTAATATAATTATATAGAAAATAATTATAATAATAATAAAGTATTTCATATTTAAAAAGCAATTTGTACATATAGCAAAGTTAATATATATATATTTATTAAAATATAAATTAGTAAAATTCTCAATATATATAATCAATTGTATAATAATATAACAAATATATATATTGAATTTTTTATAGAATAATAATTCATATATTATTTAAATATTATATAAGATAATTTCAAAGTATAGCTATTAAAATTTTTTTATAATTATTATATAATTTTGATCTTATTTAAAGTAAAAATATTTGGTTATTTATTAAATTAAATATTGAAAAAGGGGTAAAAAAAATTGGTATTACAAGAGACTTTTATTCTACTAGTAAAAAAATGAGTGGATAAATTTTTCTGAGAAGCTAGGTTGATTTGAAAAACTTATGGTTCGAAGTAAAGCATTGCAGAATTCATGATTTTCATTATATTCAAGTCATAATCATCAATAGTAATTAGTAATTGCTGTAATAGATAGTTTCTAGAATATAGCAAGGAATTCACTAATAACATCTGATATTGATATATTTGTTATACAAAACCAAAGAGCAGTCAATAATTTTATTGTCATGAGATAAACACTTGTAATCTTGATTTGTGACAAGCGGCAAAAAGGTCTTGCATATTAAACTTGCGTAAGCGAAATGATAACACTTGCTGAATCAGAAAAAAGAATTCTATGAAATAATAAAATATCAGCACAAATGCTAATCTATTTACATTTACCATTGTATGGATACGGTTAAAAAATCGTAGAGCGGAACTATTGAATTACCGCACAAGTATAATAAAAATATTAAGTTTAAAAAGGTAATTGCAAAAAGACACTTGTTGTTTAACTATTTAACTTATCAGTATAACCAATCATCATCATCATCATAAACATAATTAAAAGTAGAACTATAATCATAAGTATAATCATAAGTATAATCATAAGTATAATTATAAGTATAATTATAAGTATAATCATAAGTAAAAGTAGGAGTATAATCATAATCATAATCATAATCATATTCGTCATCGACATCGTCATCGTCCAAATAACTCATAACTTCAACTTCAATTCCTCGGTCTTGAAATTTTCTAGCTTGATTTCTGGTCACATATTCTCCGAAAGAAACATCAAGTTCTTTAATACTGATATCCAAGCTTGAATCGTAAATCACTTTCCAAATAGTTTCCAAATGTCCATCTGAAATGCATTTGGATTCCGGAAAACCCAATAACTGAAATTTTACTTCTCTTGCTCCAAGCAAAAACATTTCTAGCGATTCCTCTGAAAATTCGAAATCTCCCTCAAAGCAAAGAGTCTCCAGTGTTTTCGGTAAGTTTTTCCCGAGTTCAGACAAAAGTTTGTCACCGTTTAAATTATCAAATACGTATATATTTAGACGTTTTAAGTTGTTGAACAATTTGATATAGGGAACTAGCTGACACAATTCCTCATATTCGTAGCAATTTATTTCGAGATTTGAAAGGTTAGGCGAGATTTTAGCTGCGGATTCAAGAATTTTTTTGCTGTTTTTAGCACCAGAGATGCTTAATTTGCGCAGTTTTCTTAATGATGCGTTGGCATTCGGTATTTGGTAAATATTCCAATCTCCAAAAGGTAGATGTCCCAACCGATAATCGAGCTCAAAAAAGATGTTCTCAGTAGTATTGATCAATTTATAACAAAGAACTTTCAGCGTACACAAAGTCACAATATCTCGACTATCTTGTGGCAATGTGTTTAGCAAACTAAACAAATAGTCTTGAATCGCTTCCGCCAGAAAATGCATGTCTATTTGCTTGATTAATCGATAATATAAAAATGGTGCTCTTTGTTCATCGTTTAATGCTAAATATTTTACAAGCGTCGAAATAAATGCTGGACCGCAGTGTGATGAAAAAGATGAAAAAGGGAACGGGTTTCGCCATAAAATCGGGACTGCATTCATACACCAGTAGCGATTGACGAGTGCACAGTTAAATAAATTTTGTTGATCTTCATATTCGTCAATACTGACGAATTCAAATATTTCTTGAAGACACAAGTCATTAAGTTTAGCAGCCATTTTCCTTGTAACATTCAAGAGAAATGTGTTTACCACTTCCGAGATGATAAACAAAACATTAACTGGTTTCAATAACGATAATATGCTTGTGTATCGAAGCACGATAGAAATTGACATCATTTAAATTAGCAATTCTATGAAGATCATTATCGTTATCTGTATGACGAAACTTTTTATGGCAGAAACAAAAAAAAGGAAGGAAAGAATAATGACGACTTACCCTGAACAGTCAGATTCTAGGTTAGCAGCTCTTGGAGCAGCTAATGGCCTTGCACAGCCACCCAATTACTGCCAACATTAGCATTGGCTGCTGGTTGAATTTCCCTGCATATTCTTGCACACTGTTTAGATTTTCATGGCACTTGAAAATTTCTCCTTCTTTCCACGTTGTTAGATTTAAGAAAAAATAAAGAATTTGTTTATAATTTCATTATTAGCCACATTGAGAAATTTTCTTTATTTTTTTTTGGAAAAAGTCAAATTCGAGAAGAACGAAATAATGTTAAAGATCGAGTAATGGAGAAAAGCATACTTTCTTTCACTGGTCGAACAGGGTTTTTTCACCTGAGCAAAATTCGATGTAAAAATATGGGTAATATCGTGGGTTTCATACTGATGAATCCAAAGGCAAAAACATGGGTTAATTTTTCAAAAAGTTGCAATTCCATATCTGTATTTTAGACCAGAAAAAAATTAGGACAAAAAATTCACCTAAAAATCTTGATTAACCAATCATTTAGATCGCTGATCCAAATGTTTTCATGCCAAAAAAACAATTGACAAATCGTCAATAACTCGAGTTTTATTAAGCAAACTTAGGCTGAGTGACTAAGAAAAAAATACTCAGCGTACAATTTTTGATATATGTTCGTGATAAATCTGGATAGCTTACCAAGCGCGTAATTGTTACATAGACTTCTTATCGACTTCAGATTGCAACGTAACCCAATAATTGACCGTAATTTTGACCATGATTTTATCTGGTCTAAAGTGCAGGTAAAAATATGTATGGAGTTGCATCTTTTTTGAAAACAATTATTTTTGCCATCGAATTTTGCCCAGATGAAAACAACCCTGTTCGACCAGTGAAGGTTTGCGAGTCAAAGCTTTTGTGTGTTATCGTTATTGTTATGGGGTTCTATTACTTATTCTGATAACGATAGAAAGCTTTTAACACAATAATATTGATATTCTATGTAAGTATACCTCTTCCTTTAACACGACAGTAACGATACACTTATTTTACCATATTTTCAGAGTTTAAATAAACACAGCACAAAACTATTTTATAAAGATAGAATCTAAAGTCCCGAATACTCATAATTTTAGTAAATGTAATAAATGCCAAAATATTCATGTTAAGGTTGTTACCAGATAAATAAGCAATAAAGGAAATTTTCATATTATACGTGGTGATTATGTTAAAAAATGAATTTTTTGATCTTTTGAGAAAAGTTTGCAAGCTATTTATATAAAAATGAGTGTTAAACCTAATTGATACAAATAAAGGCAATTGACATTAAACAAATACGTATAACGATAAGTGTAATTCTTATTTATTTAAAGAAATATGCAACACTACCGCTTTCTTTAAGATAGCATGCTTAAAATATGCATGCCGTTTTAGGAATTTACTCAATCTATTCTTCCATTTGATTTCTGTTGTATCATGGACCAATCAATTTTTTAAACACACACTGCCCAAGTACATGTAAATACATGTACGAATACTGTATTCACAAAAGACTAAAATGCGTAATTTATTTCTGAGAATAAATAAATATGTAAGAAATAATATTAGTAATAAAAAGAATAAAAGTTTGCAAACAAGGAAGTGGGCTATTTATATAATAATGTAACCTAATTGATACATTCCTATTGCTATACATAACATATATTGATATTAATAGCGATACAATTCGTATTATCGTTATTAACATTTTCATCCGAGTAATATAAGAGCATGTATCAATTAACAATTAATATTACATAAATTTATTATCATAAAGATTTTTATTAAATATTATTTTTATTCCAATTTAATTAGAAAAAGAAATTATTATTTTTCACGCGAGACCATCAGGGCGAACCTCGTCGAGAGCAAAAAGAATTTACTAAAAAAATCCTTAGTAGCATCATCCTTAAAAGTAAATGTTTGTGGAAGTGCAAAGGTTGTCGCAGACATGAATAGAATAAATAAAGCTTTGCAGGTGATTATTATGTTAACGTTAGACAATGAAATTTTTGAGAGAAGTTTATTTATAATACATGTAATTGGCGTTAGCTACACTATTGATACAAATAAAAGTTCTTATTTATTTAAAAAGCTTGAAATACTGTATTTGAGAGAACTTCATGCAAATTTTTATGACTAATACGTATATGTGTTGTGCCTAAATGTCAATCTGGGCAGCCCAAATCCCACTTAGAATTTGAGGCAAAATTATTGCCCAAATTGACAATTGGGTTGATTGACACTTGGAGCACAAGATATGCATGCCTGCTTTATCAATTTATTTTTTTGCATCTTTTGTTTCTGCATATGTGCATTTAAATACGTACTCTTTAACGGATCTAATCAATTTTTTAAATACAGTACATGCACACTACGTATTGTTATATTGCTAAAGCGATAGGTTTTATTGAAATAAGTAAATACATGTACTTGTACCGACACCGTATGTTCACAAATGACTAGAATAGCTGAAAAATAAATCCTATTTTTTTTTAATTATGTTGAAAATAAAAATACAATAATATTACACTATAAAAATACGTATTTATGTTTAAAAAAATATTAATGTGTAAAAATTGTCCGTTTCTTACTGACATTAGTAAAGTTGGCAAGCAAGGAAATAAGCTATTTATATAGGAATGGACACTCGCATCATACATGTAATTGACAAAAATAAAAGCAGTCTAACAAATACATGTACATAGTTCCTATTTATTCAAAGAAGCTGAAATATAGTTGTTTTCTCTGAGATAACTTCATGCAGAAGTTTTTTGCTCCTTTTATTTCTGCGTAGATACATTTGAACTGGAGATTTTTTTAACAAATACATGAACATCGATATGTACATGTATACTACGTGTTGCATTTTTCTAATTCCTTAAATGCATGTACAAATTCAAAAAAATTAATGGATACAACGGTACATGTGTATATGTATCATTGATACGTATACAAAAAAATACTTTTTTTAACATTACCGTTATTACATCTTTTCACAATCACACCTTTCTTTTGTGGAAGTGTTATCTCGCAACAAAGCAAATGTGTGAAAATAATAGAATTCTAGAACTTTCTAAAATAACGCTGATATATATCTGAATTTGTGTATTTTAATACTATCGCTATATATAGAATGATATCAATAATAAATTTCGCATGCTTGCTCCTGAATAATCAAAAACTACACGTGATACCATAATTACTAAAAATTATATCAAAGATTTTACGCATAATGTGAAATTCTCGGATGTGTTCTCTTAAAACTTATTGCGCAAACAATCAAATCAATTTACTCGAGCAAAGATAAATATAACCAACTAATAAATAGTTCAAGTTCTTTTTCTTAAAATATTCTTGGCGAAATAAATATTTTAATTGGTTATGTGTTCATTGATTCTTTTAACGTTTTTATGACAGAAATTTTCTTATAAAAAGACTCCAAAAATTTATTTACACTTTCATAAAAAAACACAAAAACATTCTCATTTTTATAATAAAAAACCACAAAGATAATAAAAAACTACAAACTTTTATTTTATAATGACATGTTTCAAAAAACTTCCCGAGGTCTTTATGATCTTAGTAATTTGCCTTTTTGTTGCATTTGATGCACAACCTATTCCCAATCTAGCTCCACGTCAATCTATTACTCCCACTTCAAATCTGGCTTTAGGTCAAACTATTCTTCTAGATAGGTTTTGGGATAAATTACCACCACCATTATCTTCTTCAGGTCAAGGTTTCTGGTCTCCGACGATGAATCTTAGTTGGATGTGGATCAATTGTTCCGGTGGTGGCGGCGGAGGAGGCGGAGGAGGAGGCGGCGGCGGAGGTGGCGGTGGTGGCGGTGGTGGTGGAGGTGGTGGTGGCGGTGGCAGCTGTTCCTAGAGGACTTGATTAAATGCGTGTACATAAAAATGATTTGGTTGATAGTTGCTTGATAATATATTGTAAGCATACTTTATCCATGCTGATGTATAAAAAGTAAATAGCTTGTATATATACTGTATTTTGATTCACCAAATATGTCCGTATAATTAACAATTAAATTCACGCGTTTTTAATTTGATCTAATCCAATATATTTGTATGGAACTATTTTTTTGCCGAAATAAACTTTATATGGAGTGAAATGCCGTTAAGATAGCTTGTTTTCTCCTTTGATCGCAATGCTATATACGCGGTTTAGGTATTTCGTAGAGCACCGGCTCTAGTATCCCATCCTCCCAACCTTCTACACCAATGAAATCACTGAACCCGTGAATATTACCGGGTTCTATGCAATTTCTAAGGTCAGAATTTCACCCGGGTACTAGAATCAGTACTAATGATACTTGAAGATGACGAAACCTTTCGTCACGAACATTTTGAAAATGTCTGACGAATGACGAAACCTATGACGAAACCTTCTGACCAATAAAATTCTAGCTCGTAATTGACGATGACCATTTTTGGAAATGAGCGAATGCACAAAATGCATCTTTAAATATCAACAATACATCGACATGTACCGATACATGTATTGATTTTCACGAAACCTTTCGCCATGGACACTTCGGAAATGTAAGTGGCGAATGACAATTTTGGCAAACTAAACCATAAAAACAATAGGTCAAGTCAAGCTTTATCAATTTACCGGTTCGCTATTTACTCCATTTATAACTCAATACATTCAGAGGTTTAACATTTTCTGATGTACCTACTTTCGTTCTTTGTCTCAAACATCTTTGAAACTGTCTTAGTTCACCAATATAGGTTGCTATTCGGCATATACTTGATGCCCTTTAGTTTTCAACGGATCTGGTGCGACATCCCGAGAACCACAATCTAGAAAGTTGATTTGCCCGACAAACGAAATCCTGAAAGTTCAACCCAAAATTCCAACTTCCCAAAAATTCATCATCTCGAAAAACCTACATCCCGAACACTCAACATCCGAACACTAACATCGCGATAGTTCAAAATCCTGAAAATTCAAATTCCTGACACTTCAAATTTAGTAGTAAGCGCTATATGATAAGCTGATTTTTATGAAATTTGGTAAATAGGTAGATTTTGTAGAGTAAAACATTCTTCAATGTGAGAAATTTACTAATTGTAAATTTTGATTTAAATCACTATTTCACAAAATAATCTATTGTCAAATTATTTTTAAAAAATATTAGAGTTTCAAGGTTTCAAATGGATACTATTTTATTTTGTTCAAACTAATAGTCATGGAAATAAAAATTCTATAAAATTAATTTTCGTGTTCCATTACATGTGTGAACCACTGTATTTGTAATTGGCAATGTGATGAAAGAGGGGGAATAGATAAAACTAAATTGAATCGGATTGCTCTTGTATAAACTAACAAATGATAACGATAAACAATTTTTATCTGGATGCTTATTTATAATTTGCCTTTTTTGTCTTTTACAACCCTTCGTAATTCCCTTTATCTGCATTAGATTTTAAACATTACGTCTTACATATAAAATAATGTAGTTACAAGAATTAATAATAAAAAATATTAATTACATTCAGAATTTGTAGCAGCACTAACAGTCACTTCTAATGATAAATGAAAGAATTTCTTTACAGTTGTAGTTGCATGTTGTGTTTTTTCATTAGATTCTTCATTTTTAGCAGCGGTTGTATTTGATTTTTCAGACATTGCGGTAGCATCCACACCATGAGGCTCAAGTTTTGACGCTGATGGTTCTAATGATCCAAATCCAATGAGCAAGAGAGCATTCTGAATATCCTCATTTGCAATGTTGGCGAAATGAAATTCAACATGATGTGCTGCATATTTATTCAACTTTTTTCGAATATCAGTCAGCGATTGGGCGCCTGTCGAATCAATACATTGACACCCGCAAAGTCCAATATAACAGCACGTAATCTTGGTGCTTTCTCATTTTCGTCCTCTTTTGCACCTGCATCATTCTATGGTCGATCTCCTTTCTTTTCTGCTCGTTCGAAGAATCGTCGAGTCTGTTTCTTTGCGTACCCGACAATAAGTTTATCAACGAAGCCGACGTTTAGGTAGGTAAGTGATTCACCGATGAATAAATAAATATATATCATAAAAATGAGAATTAATATTTACTTCAATGGTGGTGAAGAAGGTGAAAACTACCCCCACAAAAAATACTGCGAAATCCAAGAATTGAATTTTGTATAAACCTGTAATGTAACTCCACGGTGACACTAAATCCAATACAGCATGAATAATCATAGAATTATCGTTATTATCGATACGTATTCAGTAGTTATTTCGCAAGCGCAGAATCCGGAATATAATAGAAAGCGGGTGTCAAGAAGTATAAGGCCAAAACGACCAATATGGCAGAGAAAATATCCGCAAGTGGAGTTCGTACACCAGATTTTGATTTAAGAGCTGTACGTAAGAAATAACCGTAACCCCGAAGGAATGGCCCGATAACATTTGTAATTCCAATTGCAATCATCTCTTGACAGTATAATTGTTAATTCGCCCAAAGTTTTTGGATATAGCGACGTGTTCCAAAATCAAGATGATAACAATAACCGGAATATAACTTATGATGTGACATAGAACTTCACTATTCACAGGTGGAACTCCAACATGACTAAAACATTTTGGGACAGTCGTTAAAATAACGATTGGACTGGTGCTTTTTCCAATATTGACTATGTAAGCGATAAATGTTGCAAAAATTACAATGCCGATGTTTCGGAGAATTGAAATGAAAAAGAAAGCATGTTCATATCTTTCCTATTACTGCATCGATTTTAGTTCTGCCCAGTGCTTTGAAAGTTTTAACCAGGACCAAATATCCTGCTTCTTTTGAGTTAATACCTTTTATGCTCATCAATTTTGAAAATTGACCAATTGCAATACGTAATTCCAAAACGTAAGAAACCGAGAATAGCCGAAATAAGACCAGCCATTAAAGTTAAAGCATTTTAATTTCAACATTAGAATACATCGGATGCTTAGGATCCGGATTAGGCCAATCAGCTTGGATTTTCACGACGGATTGATCCAACAATAGTGACATGACAGTTGTTGTCCAATGGTTATGTCCTTAGATGTAGCAAACAAAGCATAAATGGAGACGCCCACAAAAGACGTATATAGACCATATTCAGGGGCTAATTCAGCAATTTTGGCGTAGGCCATTCCTTGCGGAATTACCACTGCACCAACCGTTAGACCGGCAATCACGTCAGACATCAACCAAATTAGATTATATTGCTCTATCCGGTCTTTAATCGGATATAAGGATTTCACATATTCTGCAGCATATTTTGTAAAATGCTGGGGTGATTCATTTACTCTATCTTTAAACATGGGACGCGGATGTCTGAACGGATATAATGTGTCAGACATTTTGTTGTTTTTGTTATCTTAGGCAATTGAATATTATTGAAATCGTAAAGTCGAGGAAAGGTCTTTATATACAAAACACGAAAAATCAGAATCGATTAAAGGTTGAGACGTATAAAACACACACATAAAAAAGAGATAAATAGAAAATGAATTCGAGTGATTTGTGAGAAAAATAATTGCGTTACTCTTTTTACGCGCACAAACCAAATTTATAAATTATTATCGTTATCAATCACAAATGCATCAATAATGTACGCCAAACCTGGAGAATATTTAAGCTTTATATCACACAAGCACCGCGTGTTTATTTATATAATAATGAAAATTATGTAGTGTTCGCTCGCGTTTTACAGAATAAAAAGAAAGCAATCGTTTCTACATGTATTTGCATATCGATTTTGATTTTAATTGAATGTGTCTATGCATGCTGTTGTGTCTGCGTGTTAGTGAGAACAAAGAGACAACATATTAATCAATAGAGAAAACACAGCAGGATAGAAAGAAAGAGAGAGGGTCAATTGGGAATGACTTGCAGTAGAAGAGATTTGTGATGCGTTTATTCTTCAAAAATTGCAATTTTACAAGATCTAATCAATTAATCGTTTAAAATTTCTGAATATTGAAACTTTCCTTTGAACAGGGGTCCACTAAAGCCAGATAGTATCAATAATAAAGATAATTATTATTAAATTGATCGATTGTTAAGCATACCAAAGATAATTCCTGCGACAGTGAAACTGAAAATAAATAATTGAGTTCTGACTCTTCGACCGGAAAAAGAGAAACCTCCCACCCCCGAGACACAAAACAAAACACTCCACAAGAAATAATAATTATTAATTATTAATAAAATTATAAGTAATTTTTCGGACCAAATCCAAAATTATTATTCAAATTAATTGATTATTATAGCGAACACAGTGCTCGTCAGAAGTAACCTATCCCTATAACCTTCCATAGATCATGTGAATGCCAAAATTTTTCGAGCACAAATGCTGAATATTGATACATTTATACGTAGATTGGTAAGCTTCGGGTAGTGATTATGGTTGATAATCAAAAAATTGGCCAAAGTCGATTTTTCGGCCTAGTCGGATGGTTTTGAAAAAACCGGCTCAGCTGCAACATACTAAAAAAGGGGGAACACTAAAGCAAGGTAGTGGATTAAGATCGATCCAGATTAAGTCAATACAGATTAAAAAAATAAATTGG
>CAJVPL010001753.1:0-11987 GCA_910591945.1 Ambispora gerdemannii | reverse complement strand
TAATATCTCAACATCCGGTGATCCCATTCGAACAAAAATATCACCATTAGCTTTGTATAGTCGAGACGAATCTAATGGTGATATTTTTGTTCGAATGGGATCACCGGATGTTGAGATATTAGATTCCAAAGTGACAAATTCATTTTTGAAATTTCCAGTAATATTGTAGGCATAGTCACATCAAAGACGTTGAAAATTTTACAGATCATTACTTATAAAATTGAATATGATTGGTCAGATTTATTTATAGTGAGATTATTTTTTTTATATGGTGCCAAACATTTTAAATAGCCAATAAATGAACTTTTTTAAAATCTATTAGCACTTTATACAAATAAAATTAAAAAAAAACTAAACTGGTAATGTTGTTCTTAAGATAAGATCTATTAAATTATCGATCAGAATTTTAAAAAAAAGTTACAAGTATTTATTTAAACTCAAATAATTTTTATATTTTGGTCAAATTAAAACAAAATCATGTGATTTTTTGTTATACGAAAATTATTTTATTGGCAATTTTCAAAAAATATTTCATTATTATATGCACAATATTTTATTAATTCAAAATAAAATTATAATATATTATTACATGTATTATATAATATATATAATATTATTAGTTATTATATATAATATTATATTATAGTATATACAGAAAATTGAAACAAAATCATATAATTGATAAGTTAAAATGCTTAGCATTATATTAATACTGAAATTTTTAAAAATACATTATTTAAAATTATATTTTCTTAATAAAAAATAAAATATATTATTTAATAGTACTTATTAAAAACTATTAAATAATAATTTTTTTATATTTAAAGTTTTTATAAAAAATTCTTTGCAATTTAAAATATAATGACAATCAGAAATAATGCAACAATATCAAAATTTATTAATTAAATATAGTAAAATACGAATTTTTTTCTTTATATAAATATTTTCAATTTTATTAATAAATATTTTTTATTTTTATATTAAAATGAAGATAATATTATATATTTAACATATATTTTTTTCAAATTTTTTAGATTTAACCTGATAAAACTGTTCTAAAGTCAATTATTTTTTGTATGTTTTAATTATTAATTTTATATGCAATTAGAATAGCTTTATCAGATTAAATCTAAAAAATCTAAAAAAAATATGTTAAAATAAAAACTTTTATACAAAGAGAAAAATTCATATTTTATTATATTTAATTAATAAATTTTGATGTTATTGTATTATTTCTAATTGTTACTGTATTTAATTAGATATATTACATATTCTTATAATAAATTATTGGAAATTTAAAAATATATAATAAAATATAATAAAATTGAAATTATAAATTTTTTTTATTAATAAATATTTTTTATATAAAATAAAACTAAGCATTTGTATTTTAATATATATTTTTTTATAAATTTTTTAAATTTAATTTGAAAAATATTTCAGATTATAAAATTAGTTATACAAGCTTTTTATATTGATAAATTCAAATTTACAAATTTTAATTATAAAATATTTGTATAATTAACTTTATAATTCAAAATATTTTTCAAATTAAATTTAAAATTTTTAATTTTATTTTGATATAAAAACAAAAAATATTTATTATAAAGAGATAATTTTAATTTTTACTATATTTTATTATACTTTTTTGAATTTATAGTAATTTATTATAGAAGTATATATATAAGAATACTTGTCAAAATTTCTTAATAACTATCTAAATTTTGTCAAAACTAAAATTTTACCAAAATTTTAATTAATAATTAGTATATAATTTATTGAAACTTTGCCAAAATATTTTTGAAAAAATTTTGGCAAGTATTTTTAAATTATAAAAATAATTTATATATATACTTTAAAAATAAATTTGAATTTGAATTTAAAAAAGCTAAAAAAATATTAATTCTTAGTTTTATTTTAATATATAGTAATAATTAAAAAAAATTTAATAATATTAAAATTTAATAATAAAATAAGTTTTTTATATAAAAAATTTCAATCTTGTTAATTAATATTTTTATATTTATATAAAATATAAAAAACAATTTATATTTTGATTATAAATATTAATTAACTTATTTTATATTAAAAAACATTTTCAAATTAAATTTAAAAAATCTAAAAAAATATATATTTTTTAATAAAATTAAAATTTATATATTATTATATATAATAACTAATAAAATTTAATAAAAATTGAAATTTTTATTTTATATAAAAGTTTTAGTTTTATTAATAAATATTTTTTATTTTTATATTAAAATAAAAATTATAAGTTATAGTTAACATATATTTTTTAAATTTTTTTTGATAAAGTTATTCTAATTGCAAAATTATTGCAAAAATTTTTTATAAAAAATCTATAAAAAATTTTTGTAATAATTTTGTAATTAAAATAATTTTATTAGAAAAAAATCTAAAAAATCCAGAAAAATATATATTAAACTATAACTTATAATTTTTGTTTTAATATAAAAATAAAAATATTTATTAATAGAATTAAAAACTTTTATATTAAATAAAAATTTTAATTTTTATTATAATTTATTAATAAAATTATATATATAATTCTATAATTTTGTTAGTTATTATATATTTTATTATTAAATTTTAATACTGTTATAATTTTTTTTAATTATTATTATATAAGAGATTTTGTATTTTTATATTTGATAATTAATTAAAAATTTTTGTACTTAATAAATTAATAAATAAAAACTTTGAATTTTAAATTATTTATATATAATTATATTATATAAGAGATTATAACTCAACAATATAATAAATCAGTTTTAAAATTTTTTAATATTTTACAGAAATAAAATTTAGAAAATTAAATTAATAATATTATTTTTTAAAATAAGTTTTATTAAATTATTAATTAGATTTTTAAAAATAATTTTATATAAAAATTATAAATATTTAAAGTGAAATATTTTTATAATTAGTTCAAATTAAAATAATTTTCATAATTTTTTATTATATATATAATTTAATTTAATTAAT
Organism: Ambispora gerdemannii; assembly: GCA_910591945.1. NCBI lineage: Eukaryota > Fungi > Glomeromycota > Glomeromycetes > Archaeosporales > Ambisporaceae > Ambispora > Ambispora gerdemannii. The sequence continues at coordinate 8,981 of CAJVPL010001753.1, read as the reverse complement.
TAATATTATTATAATATTAGTTAAATTATAAGTTTATTAAAATTTAATATATATTATAGAATTAATATTATATATTATAAAAATTTTTTAATATAAATATATTAAAATCAATATAATTTTTGAGTATAATATTTATTTTTTAGAAAATTAAAACAAAATCATATAATTATTGAGTTAAAATTTTTAATATTATACATATTTCTATAATAAATTAAAAAAGTATAATAAAATATAATAAAAATTAAAATTTTTTCTTTATAATAAAATTTTTATTAATATATTTTTATTTTTATATTATATATTTTATAGATTTTTTAAATTTAATTTCAAGAATATTTCTAATTATAAATTTGTTATACAAACTTTATAATTTACTAATTTTAATTATAAAAGTTTATATAGCTAACTTTATAATCAGAAATATTCTTGAAATTAAATTAAAAAATTTATAAAAATATATGTTAAAATACAAATTCTTAGTTTTGTTTTGATATAAAAACAAATAATTTTATTATAAAAAGATTATTTTTATTTTTATTATGTTTTACTATATTTTTTTGGATTTTTAATAATTTATTATAGAAATATATATAATAAAATAAATTATTAATTATATAATAAAAATTTCAAATAGTTAATAATAATTAAAAGTAATATAATTATATAAAAATTTACTAATAAATAAAATTGAACTTTTTGATACTATATTAATATTTGATTTTTATATCAAATAAAAATCAGATTTTTTGAACTCAAATTAAAGTTCACTTTTTAATTACAAAAATTATGTCAAAATATAATTTTTATTTTGATATAAAAATCAAAATGTTAATGTTTTATTACTTGATTGCCATTGTAATTATTGAAAACTTTTACTATCAAAAAATAATAGTTATACTTTTAAGTTTTCAATTAAATTTTGTATTACAATTTGAACTAATATAATTTTAAAAAATTACAGAATTATTTTATTTGTAAATCATAAATACAGAAAAGACCAATTGTAATACAGTATAATAAAAAAATTTTTGTAATAAACTCTCTATAAACTACAATCTTATAATAAAAAAGTACCAATCATTAACTAATTAGTCATTATTAAAGTTTTCTTTTTAGATTATAAAAAATGCAATTATCGTTGTCGTTATGTACGGAGTCGTGTATCAAAGAATACCGGTTTTTGGTGCAAACATGCGAGTGATACCATATTTCGATTCTTTATTAGGCTTTGGTTACATCGATATTGATATCGATATGGTTATTCAAGTAGGGAGCATCCGACCCTAAAGATATGGTCGGTTACTTTTAGAGTTACTGTATTCCAGGACCGATTGCATAAAGTCACACATGTTCAACATAGTACATGTATAGGAGGGTAAATGACCGAACAATTTTCAACAAGTACTGTTTATGACCCACAAACATTCGCAACGATAACCTAACTCTGCTCCGTTCTATACGGCATATGTAAAAAAACACGTACTCACGGCCATTTTTTTAAGCTGTCTTGGCTGTTTGTTTGTTGTTAAATCCCATAATATATATATAATCTATTTTATATATAAATAAATAGAATTAAATTAATTCAACAATAGTAATAAAGTCTCATTTGTGATAAAATGACGTCCCCCAATACAGATACTATCAACTATTTTAAGCACAAGCCGTCCACGATAACACCTAAGATGCCGATAAGCGGTGGTAACTCTAATGGCTCGCATTCAGACGAGCCCAAACTTTACTTAAGCAAACTGCTTTCCAATATGACTGAGGACGAGGTGTCAAGCATTTTTAGTAATGGGAATATAGCTCCAACTAGGTAGGTCTTTATATCATTCATCTTGATGTAAGCTGAAAATAAACTTAATTACGTTGTTTATTCATAATATTAAATTTAGAATCGATATCAAAAATCGGGTACTTTATTTTGCAAATCGCGACATGGGTAATTATAATTAAATTTTATACTCTTTGATATATGTTGCAAGTGGGAACCGGATCTATACTCAACCAAAGTTAGGATAAGGGTACGGCTAATGTTGGAGTAAGGGCAAGGACTAATAGTGCTAGCCGAAAGATTTTAAGTGGATTCTGAATCCACCAATATCCCATTCCCACTCGCAACATATGTATCCATCCTCTTATACGCTCGTTTATTCTATTTAATAACTAGATTATTTTCTATATTAATAATAATTATAGCCGAAAGAGCTTTCGCATTCTATAATAATTCCACGGAAAAATTTAACTTACATTTGAATGATCCCAATAACGGACCCAATCAAGCACCGAATGCTTTCGTTTTGGAGATCAAGCAATTTTCAACGAAAACAGATTTGTATGCTCACTTTCAGAAGTTCGGTCCTATATATTCATTGAAAATTCACCCGGGAAGAGCTTATATCCAATATTTCCATAAAACTGACGCTGAGCAAGCATTGGATAAAATGGTATGGAAAATGTTTAATTCGCGTTTTCTTTTTGCATATGAATCGAATTTGAGTTTTTCTTTTATCCCAATTATATAGCACTGCCAAGAAATAGATGGAAAGTCCATGTAAGTTAATTATAGGATAACTCATAATATAAAATTCAGATTTACATAAAAAATAATCTACCATATTCGAGATATACTAATATAGAAATCCTTAGTACTGTATCCGTATGCAATATCCAACATTTTCAACAACAATTTCAATCGACGCCAATCAAAATCAATAGCCGCAGTAATACTCAAGCTTCAAACGGAGTAAGTTTAATCTGTTTATGATAATGATGATGATGGTGGTGGTGATGGTGGTGATGATGATAATGATAATAATAATAATAATAATATCATTATCGTTATTGATCACAAAGGATGTTTTTATTTTTTCACTGACTTATTTCTTAAAATTAGCCTCCATTTTCGCCTGCGAGTAGTTACAGCAGTTCACAAACTGCACAACAATCGCCTGGTCCAGAGGGCTCTTTTGTAGATCCGTGTAATCTTTTTATAAAGAACTTAGATGCGAACATTACCAGTAGTGATCTTTTTAATCATTTCCGTAAATATGGTCGTATCATCAGTGCTCGAGTAATGAGAGATCAAGAAACCAACACGTCTAAGGGTTTCGGATTTGTAAGTTATACCACTGCTGATGAGGCTGATCGAGCTAAGCAGTCGATGAATAATAAAACCCTTGGGACAAAACAAATCGTTGTTAGACTTCACGAACCAAAAAAAATGCGTGAGGCAAAAACTGCAAGTAATTTCAATCCTGCTTCTCCTTCAGAATCTCGTACTACTTCTCGTCGAAATTCCGATCAGTACCCTATCAATGCAGTCAATGAATATGATCAAGAAACTCTTTCTGGACTCGCACCCAAGGCACGTACTGAGATTTTGAGCTCCGAGTTGCAAAAACGGTTTAAAAATATTGCAGTTCCTCAAGAAGAAGTTGGTCCTATTATTGAACATCTATTGAAAATGAAAATTCACGAAGTGTTGCATATTCTTAAAGACCCGCCTGCATTAACACAAAAGGTTAGTTGTTGCTTCTTTATTAGTCTATATATATATAATATGTACATCAATGAATAATGCAATTAATGCAAATTTTTTAGATTCACGAAGCGAGATCTTCCCTCCAAATGGAGAAGAAGCAACGCCGTGGATCTGATGAGCCCGTGCAGCCAAGCACACCAAATGTTTCAACACCTTCGTATACAATGGTATCCGAACCCGAAAAGTTTTCAAAAGCGATTAAAAGAATCGCGCCTCAACATGGCGATGAGATTCTTGAATTAATCATGTCTTTGAATAAGAAAGAGCGTACTTTGTGCTATTTCAATCCTGAATATTTAAATAAAAAAATTATAGAAGCGAATTTTGCACTTAGTCTTACACTTGATGATCAATCCACTGCGTCTTCGAGTCCAAATAAACTTTTAAACTCCGCAGATATTACATCTGCTTCAACTCCTCTCACTAAATCACCAGAACCAACAACGACGACTTCTATTTTACCTTCCCAGCCGAAAATTCCAGAACAGAGTGTAACGCCTAGCAACGGTGTTCACGATACTCAACATGAGGAAATAGAACTGTTTCTCGAGTCTCTTAAGAATAAACCAACTTTGGAGCAAAAACAAAAATTGGGCGATAAACTCTTCCCAAAAGTTAAAGCCACAGTCAAGGTAATTTGTTAGTTTATAATAATATTTATTTACGCTTTACTTGAGAATATCAAATTTCTGAAATACAATTTCTAATTGACAATTGTGAACCTTACATATTTTCTTATTAGAGTCTTGGAATGAAAGCTCAAGCAAGCAAGGTAACAATCATTCTTCTCGATACCGATGATCTCCGTGAATTGGCTCATTCGATGAACGATCCAGAAAGATTTAAAGTAAAAGTTGAAGCTGCAGTGGCAAAAATTGCTTCCGGTTCCATTGCTGCCAAATAAATACCAAATGTATGTATAATGGATAATAATAACAAGTACAAACATGGGACGAGTGCAATAAAAAGGTGGGGGGGGGGGAGGTTGGTCTGATTATAATTGTATTTTCTAACATTTTAGATGCTTATTTAGTGCTATATAATGCCCGATAGGATTTGGTGCTCCTCGTCCTCCTTCATATGCGGGCAAACAACCTACAGTGAAACTTCTCTAAGTGCACCCCCAGGGACCATATCACTAACCAGATATGAGTGTGCGTTTAGGGAAGGTGCATTTATAGAGTAAAAGGTCTTACAAGCTTGGGACTGAGCCAGAGTGTGCATTTGTGAGGGTTTATATAGTGCGTGCATTTATAGAGGGTGCACTTAGGGAAGTTTCGCTGTACCCTATTGCAATTTTTTTAAATATATATTATGAAATATTTTTATGTACTACTGTTCATAATGCAGTAAATTTATGCTCGAATGCTTACAATACGGTATATTAGTATATATTAATATCGATGTTGTTTTTGTTTTTTATACTTGTGGCTTTCTATATCAGACAAACGATATAATAATTCAATATCAAATACACATTCTAACATGCCTCCTATTTATCTATCTATATTTCCATTTCTTTTATTTTCTTTCGGTTATTTTAAAGGATAAATTATTATTAGTATTATTAACAAGAAATCAAATTTCTTATTGTTATTACTTCTACTCTTATCGTTATAGAATTTTGAGCACATCATGTTTTTCCTATGCGAGTTTTTTATTAGTTAACCTCTGATTGATCAATGATAACGATAACGATAAAGGAAAAAAGAAATATATATATAACTGTATTTTTCGCATGACATTTAGACGACTTGCGATCTTGTTAACTGTTTTGAGTTAAACCACACGACCAAAAACGGGGATCGGTTAAAGCGTAGTCCATCCGATAATCTGTCCGAAAAACAAACCAATGAGGGTGCGTAAATTTTTAATCAACCCGGCAAAACAAATTTGAAGCAAAGAAAAAAATGAAAAAATACTGAAAACAGGTGCTTAAATCTTTCTTGGAGCACTAACTAAAAATGTCGGGAAGGCAATTTTAAATATAATCTTAATCTCCTTCTCAACCCTAACCCTAACGTTGGAATTACCTTTTAATATTTTTTAAATATATCACGTGATAGATTACGATTTAACCATTATCCAAAAACGGTTATTTTTACACGTGCATTTAGAGTACAATAACGCTCATAAGTATCCGATCGCCCCTAATTTTTTATAGATCATGCGTATCATCCTAAAAATTTCTGAAAACAAAATAATAATTATTTATTCTTTTTAAAGTTGGTAAAACTTCTACATCAGGTGTTTTATATTGATTGAAATTCTACATTACAAATTCCAAAACACATATCTCAATATCTATGATGATACACACTATCTAAAATCATCAAATATTTATTTTTTATAAAATATATAAACTTTTCAACTAAGAAGAAAATTCAAAATTTAATCTGTAAATATGTTCTATTTTATTATATTTACAAATTAAATTTTGAATTTTCTTCTTAGTTAAAAAGTTTATATATTTTATAAAAAATAAATATTTGATGATTTTAGATAGTATGTATCATTATAGATATTGAGATATGTGTTTTGGAATTTGTAATGTAGAATTTCAATCAATATAAAACACCTGATGTAGAAGTTTTACCAACTTTAAAAAGAATAAATAATTATTATTTATGTTATTCTTTGTTTTTATAATTTATCAAAAGTTAGAAATAATTGGATACTTATGATCATTACTATATATACAGTTAAACCTTTATAGTCATTACCCTTGAAAAAGCAAAATTTGGTTACTATGAAGAAGATGTAACTATAGAAAAATTTTTTTTATTATGTTTATATATAAAAAAACAAAATAGGATAATTATAGAGAGATATAATTATAAACATGTATAATTATAGAAAAATTTAACTATATATTATATTTGAAATTGATATTTGTGTCAAATTATACTTGATCCAAATTAAAATAAGAGTTTTATTAAAATTAGAATTAAAATTAATATTGATAAATAAATTAATATTGATCAAAAATAATTATGTAAAGTATGATCTAATATAAGTATCAATTTCAAACACAATATATATAGTCAAATCTTTTTATAATCATCATTTTTGAGAAAGCAAAATTTGGTAACTATAGAGAAAATGTGATTATAAAAAATTTTTTTATTATATTTATATGTAAATAGAAAAGCAAAACAGGATAATTATAAAGGTATATGACTATAAATAAGTATAACTATAAAGAGATTTAACTATAATTTTAATTAATTCTTCTAGCTTTTAATAATTCTTTTATTAATTAGTATTTATATAATAATTAGTTTTATAATAAAGATCAACTTACTATATATTATAATTTAAAAAATATTTTTTATTCTAATATAATATGAAATTATTAATATTGTCATAATATAATAATTAATGAACAATTTTATTGGATAATGAAAATATCAATTATTATTAAATTATATTTATTAGTATTTTTATTGAATAATTATTTTTAGTTTTTTATTGAACAATTATATTTTAGATATTATTAATTCTTAAACTTATATTAATATTAATAATATTAATAATATCAATAATACTAACAATACTAGCAACAATAATAATACTAGCAATATTGATGACACTTATATTAACATCAAAAATATTAATAACACTTATATTCAATTAAATTAATGTCAATAATAATAAAACTAGTTATATCATATAACATATATCTAGCTTAGATTAAAATAATTAATAATTCAAAAAGTCTCTTGTTTAATAAAAACTTCAAATAACTTGTAAAATTATATTTATATTAGTTTTTGATCTTGAAAGATAATTACTTATAATAAATTATTGTTATTAACTTGAAAAATAATCACTTGATAAACTTATTATTTGTATTATAATTTTTGAAGTTCTAAAATAAACATATAAAACTTAGTAAAGTTATTGAATGTCATTCTAACTCATCACAATATAAATACATGTTATCTATTTTTAGTAATAATTTTTAGTCTTTTTTATTATAAAAACTTAGTCTTTTACATTATAAAAATTTAATCACTTCCATCTTTAAATTAATAGAAATACATAAATAATATATAAATAACTTAAACTATATAAAAATAATAATATATTTTAATACTTTCTCTGTAAAAAGACAACTTTACATAAAGTTTGGAATCAGTTATATTGTTATCATTTTGATTAATTTTTGAAATACTCAAAGATATTTATAAAATTAAAGGAATATTCAAAAGAAACTTTCAATATCTTAATGACAATTCAAAGTATTAATAATAGAAAGATCTCCCAAAATATTATGAACACTTTTTAAAATATAATAATGCAAAAATCAATAAAAAGCAAGTTTTATGATTCTAAGTTAATATAATCATTGAAATATATTTTATATTATATCAAAATTTTGATAACTAGTTCAAAAAAATATATATAAATATAAAAAATAAAATTTAGTATCAAACTAAAAATTTATATGAAAAAAATATTCTATTTTATAAAGATATAAATATCTTCATATTTAATAAATTAAATTAAATAATTTTATATCACCAGATTTATCAAGTCAAGTTATATCTAATGATATCAAAATCATATAATTTAAATTATTAAATGCAAAGATATAATATATCAAAAATACTATACAAAAATCAGAATAAAAAATATTTTAAAGAAAATTTTAAAGAAAATTATTTTTGCAAATATCTCTACATCTATTGAATCAAATTGAATGATTTGAATATTATTAAATTCACTTAAACAAAATGAATCTGATAATATAAAAATCATTTAATTTGACTAATTAAATATGAAGATATTCACAAAAAACTATTTTTTTTAAAAAATTTATCACAGTTTGGTACATTATCTTTGAGATATAATATCTCTATATTTAGTAATCTAAATTGAATGATTTTGATATCATTAGATACATTTTAACTTGAAAAATTTATAGATAAAATTTTATTTAATTTGATTTACTATATACAAAGTTATTTGTATCTTTGTAAAATAATATTTTTTCATATAAATTTCAGTTTGATACTGTTATCATTTTAATAGAGCTTTGAAATACTCAAGGATATTTATGATATTTAAAGAAGAAACTCAAATATCTTAATGACAATTCACAGTCTTAATAATACTTTATGACTTTAAACTGAATATAAGTTAAAGTACAATAAGTACTTATAAGAATCACTTAAAGATTGATAACAGTTGTATTCTTTTAACACAATAATTGAACTGCTAAAGAGAGTTCTCAAAATCTCAATATCAAATATAATATACATATTAAAAATGTCTTTAAATCTTTAAAGATCAAATATAAGATATAATATTCGTATTATCAGCAATATGAAATTGAAGATAAGTATATGAATAATGTATTATTAGCAATACAAAGTCAAAGATAAGTTTATGAGCAATATATTATTAGCAATACAATCTCAAAGACAGA
>CAJVPL010001752.1:0-11992 GCA_910591945.1 Ambispora gerdemannii | reverse complement strand
TTCTAATTAACAATTAGTGTATAACCCGTCGAAATTATGACGATATTTTTCTGAAAGGATTTAGGCAAGCATCCTTAACCTAAATATCCAAATCCCTCACATAATTCTGAAAACACAAACAACAATAACAACAATCCAAATTATAATATCCAAAACAATATCAAAGATCAGAATCAAAAGATCAAAGAACTAAAAAAAATGCATTAAACTTCAACACAAAACTAAATGACTTAAACGACAAAATTGACAAGCTTGAACTCAAAATAGAATCCAAATTGAACAACTTGGAAACAATACTTGAACATCTCATTCAAAATTTAAAACCCCATCAATCAGATATTCCTAAAATACCCATATTCAAGTCTCCTTTAGACAATGACAAATCCAAACTTACTATTCCCTTTATTCCATTAAACAAACAAACCACCGAAAAAGACAAAGAAATCAAATCTCTTCTATCAATAAACACATCACTCAAAAACCAAATCACCAACCTAAATCAAGAATACAACTTCATAATGGAAAGATTAGTCCAATTAGAAAAACAAATTACTCATGACCAATAATAATAATTATCTCAACACCAGCAATTCTGGTCATATCTCATCTAATTGCACAACACACTCCAATATTTCTACTTCACCAATTACGATACAAGAAATAACAATTTCAGTAAATATCAATCTTCTTATTTCACTTTACCCCTACAGTTAGGCATCATCAATGTCAGAGATTTAAGAACATCCAACAAATTACAAGATGTTCTGAAATTCATCAACAAAACCAAAATAAATATCACAGTAATCACAGAAACCAAATTAACCAATAACACAGCTAAATATTGCTTTAAAAATTCTCATTACACACACCTATGGGCCTGCAATGACAATAAATATCTAGGATCAGGAGTTAGTTTACTCATAGATAATTATTGGTCAAGACACATACAAAAAACAATCAAACTAGAAGGTAGACTTATTCACATAACCCTTACCTTCTCTGGCAAAATCAATATAGAAATCATCACAGTCTATCTTCCGGCAACCAATTTTGGATCAGATAGAATCACAAAAAAGAAAATTCTTCATTACATCAATCACATTATATCAACTTCCAAATATTACTTTATTCTAGGAGACTTTAATGAACATCTTTACAACCCACCAAAAAATGGTCTAGTTAAATTGCTTCAGTTCAAAGAAGCATTCGAAATACACAAATATCTTCATCCCAATGATCAATACTTCACATGATCTAGATCCAGCTCTGAAAGATGGCTAGACATGATTTGGTGTAGTTCAAATCTTCATCACACAACAATCAACTCAGAAATTCTTGATCCCTTTTGGATTAACACTGATCATCAAGCTATTACAACTTCAAGTAACCTGTCTAAACTCATTTATCAAACATCCAAACACATTATCAAAAAACAGAAACACAAACGCTTAATCTACATCACCAAAAGCATCCCACAAGAAACTTGAAAAAAGTTCAAATAGCTCACTGAAAGCAACTCTTTTCTCGAAAACTTCACAGAACACACATCACTTCAAGAATATTGGCTCACAATTAAACAAATTATTCTAGATGCCGCAGAACAAACACTCAAGAAAAAAAATCTCTCACAGATCAAAATCCAAAACAAACAAAAATCTTTAATTATAAAAAAATACAACATCATCGGTAGTCTCCTATATCTCACACATCAGCAAATCAAGAACCCAAATGAGTTACAACAAAACAAAATTATAAAACTAACACAATCCTTCAATACTCTTGACTCACACTACCAAATCAACTCACCCAGCTTTAATAATTTCTCAAGCATCTCACAATGTGAACAAAACTTAAAACAAATCAGGAAAAACTTACAAACTGCCAAAACAATAGAAGGAAAAAGACTCAAAACTATTCAAATAGAAGAAGCCATTAGAGCAAATTAACAAAACTTCGAATAAAACAGAGGTTTAATGTTAAACAACATTCTAGAAAAACCATTCAAAACCATCTCCATTAACAAAGTTATCACTGATACAAACACTATTGAAGATCCATTACAAGTCAAAGCAGCAGTCAAAGATCACTTCAAAAATTGGCACAAACAAAGAAACTTTACTGACTGGCCATCACAATTATAAGCAGAACAATACTTACTGCTTAATCACATTGATAATCAAACATTCAATTCAATTTCTGATCTGATAAACTACACAGAATTACAACAAACAATTATACAAATCAATGGACAAAAGGCACCAGGACCTAGTGGTATCAAAAACATTCTTATACAAAATAGTGGTGATAAAATTCTTCAATCCTTGTTATTCTTATTCAACAAATGTCTTACTCAAAAAAATATTTCACAAGAATGGAAAAATGCAGATATCATTCTAATACCCAAACTGCAAGATTGGGAAGGCAACCTAGATGCTACCCACCTTATAGCCCTTCTCGAAACTGTTTGCAAATGCTTTTCTCAGATTATCACCACGTGCATATTAAATATTTGCACCAGCAAACAAATCCTTCAAGGAAACAACTTCTCAGTACTTAAAAATACATCAACTTCATCATCACTTCACATTTTAAACAATATTTTAGAAGATGCAAGAGAACATAACAAAGAAATATGATGTACTCTACAAGATATGAAAAAGACGTATGACTCAGTTAATTGGCACATACTGCAACTCACACTAAAATGCATCAAAATGAATGAAAATATAATCACACTATTAGATAATATCCATAATAATAGACACAACCGTATATATACAGAATTCGGATTTACTGATCCTTATCACATTGGTGATGGTCTAGATCAGGGAGAGGTGAACGCACCAATTTTATGGAGAATATTCTACGATCCTCTTCTCTGCAAAATTAACAAAACCAAAGAAAGCCTGGACTATAATATTAACAACTCCAACATAAAATTCTCTCATTTTCAATATCAACCATTATCACATCATATTACAAACCTTGCATTCGTAGATGACACAATCTGGATATCCAATAACAAAGACAACATGCAAAAAATTTTAAATACTGCACAACAATTTTACAACATGTGTGACATCACCATCAATCCAAAAAAAACAGAAGTTATTTATAATAACAGCAAATCAGATTCCTCAACACAACTTTCGCTAGGAAATGATAATTAAAATCTCAAAATCCTTGAACCCTCAGATAGCACCAAGTACCTGGGCATACATATAAATGCAAATGGAAAATTCCACACACAACAATTGAAAATCAAATCAGAAGTAGATAACATTACCAAACTACTCACAAAAAAATTCATCACTGAAAAACAAGCAATCTACATCATCAACAGAGTTTTATTTCCAGTCATAGAATACCGAACACAACTATTTGTTCTATCAAATACCTTTTGCAATAATCTTATGAGGAAAATCAAAAAATCCATAAAAACAAAGGCTCAGCTCTCTATTGACACCAATGATTCAATTTTATATCATCCAAAAATCCTAGCATTAAACAACATTCAAGAAATTCAATCACGAAGCAAAATCTTAGAACTATTCTATAGACTTAACAAACCATCTCTAGCAGGATCCACCACAAACATATGGCTACAACAACTACAATTCAACAAATGGACTTCAATATCAATTATATCCAATCCACTACTAGAATCATCTCCCATTGGATACAATCTAATAGCAGCCATTATCCCTCTCATGCATCAACGGAACATTTCCTTCACCAACAGTACAGATATCTTATTATCACACTCTTCACAATCCTTTCGCTTTCCACTTAGTAATATTACGGAATCCTGGCCCATATACAAAAAACACAAACACATACTCAAACAAGATTACGTTCTATTTTTTTCTCAATTGACCAAATACAATGGAAGAGATCTGATTAGCTGGAAGCAATACAAAAAAAGATTCTGGAAAATAGCTCATGGTCCACAACCCTTCTGGTACTCTCTCTTGGAACAAAGAACAACAAACACTAATAATAATCCATTTTCCAGGAAAATTCTCAACACAAATTATTACTCTCACGACTCCACATATCAAATTCCATGTCACAAAATCTCAAAACACTTCAATGGCTGTACATGCATATATCAATAGTGGCATGACACTTCTAACTCCCAAAATAATCATAATCTATCAATCATATACACAGATGGCTCTATCAAAAACACAGGAATACCCAACATCTCAGCAAGTTCAGCCTGGACTAATAATCTACACACAATCAAATTTAACTTCATCATTCCAGACACAATCTCAACTCTCAAAACAGAGCTTTTTGCAATCTATATCTTATCTGAAATTCTAATCAATAACTCATCAATTACCATTATTACTGATAATAATAATATCATCCAAGAATTTAAACACAACATCATCAACAGACAATTATAATTTAATAGGTATCTACTCAAACAGCCCAATTGACCCCTCTGGGAAATACTAAATCACAACATCAATTACAAACAATTAGTATTCCAAATTCACAAAGTTAAAAGTCACTCAGGAGAACATAGCAACAACCTAACAGACAAACTAGCAAATGAAAGCAGATCAAACCAACCAATCTTCACCAACTATCTCAATCTTCCAACCACCAAATTCACACCTATTTTTCTCAAACCAATACCAATTGATTCCAATCTTAGATTATTCCTCAAATTACAACATCACAAAATCTCTATAACCAATTGGCAATATCATCACAACAATTAATATACAAAAAATAATATCATATTCTCTATAGATTGGAAAGCCACTGAACTAGTATGGAACTGTGATGGTGAAGTCAACAGTAACCGAACCTCTTCCCAAAATTCCAAACTACGCACTTACTATATAAAATGCTTTCACAACATGCTACCCACACTTACGTATCTCAAACTCAGAAAACTGGCAATATACACTAACGACATTTGTTCTCAATGCAATATTGAACCAGAAATACAATCACACATTTGGAAATGCTCATCAACAACAGAATCAATTAACGTTATTCATCTCAAAGCACCCAAAAAGTTATATCAACTAATCACACAACAAAATCTGAACTCAAACATCATTATAACTCTCAGCGAAATTCAACCTTTCACACTCACCCTCCTCTCATCTCAAATTACAAATTCTTCTCAAATATCAATAGGAAAGAAACTTCTCCCAGAAGATTTATATCATGGCTTAGTCCCACAAGAACTAACAGACTTCATCAAATCACTTGATCTAAACATCAAACAAGCCAGAACAGCAGCTTCAAGTTTTATTTTTTGGCTCTCCACCAAAATTTGAAAAAATATCTGGATTCCAAGATGCAAACAAATCAACTTATACGAAAAAATCCTAAAAATCACAAGCAAACAAAAAAATTAATATTACAAACAAAACAAGGAAGACCCATTGGTTCTAATTCAACAGCCATCACAAAAACAAAATCCCATATATGAACACATTCTCACTTATGCGAATGCGAACATCTCGAAGAAGATCATACTAATAATCTTTGTCCCTTGTCTTACAGAATCAAAAAAATGAGAAACATCATCACTGAACATACTATCAAATTACAGTCATATTTTGAACTATTAACAGATCCTATTGTACCTGTGTAGCCCTTAGATAGGTCCAAGATGGCTAGTCGTATCTTATATTTTAAATGTAATATGAATAATTCATGTAGTATCACATATTTTCTGATTCTTTGTAATTTAGATAGCTGTACACAATGGATAAGACTATACTGTAGCAATAGAAAATAATAATAATAATAAAAACTTCTTTTCGTAACTCTCTCCTGCAGATCTCTTGACCAGGTGGAGCAAAATCTCCAAGTACGAAAACTCCTTCAACCACACAGAAAAGAAGCACTTTTTCTACTGTAATCAACACAAAAAACTTTTCACAATTCAAACTTCCCACGTCAATAACAAATTTTTCTTTCTATTTCACTTTTTCTTTATTTCTTTCTCTCAATAAAATACAAAAACCAAAAATACAACAAAATATCTAAAATCCCAAAAACAAATTCAAAAAATCTTTCTCTTTATCACTTATTCAAATTCTTCTAGCCATACTCAAATAACATGTCAAATAAAACTAACAAAAACACCAAAAATTCCTCTCCTACTGCCTTAGACCAAGTAACAAAATTCTTAGGCATTTCCTCACCAACATCAGAAAATACCAAAACGTCAAACTCTGATAACGTATCCAGTAACCATTCTGATACACTTTCTGAACTCAAACAAGATAATATTGATCACAAACATGCACACCTGTACAAATGCATACAAAAATCTGTAACATACAGCCAATCAAAAAAACAAAAAACACAATCACGCAATAATAATACAGAAGCAGATGACGATAATGCATCCATCATCTCATCTTCAACAAACAACATCACACAATCACATGCATCTGATACGGAAATGGAAAATGACAACACCTCTATCATCTCATCTCATACAAATAAAGCCAATAATGATATCTCTAATGACACACACTAACCAATCAAACACCAAAATCAAAATCCAACTTTCAACCAACAATGATCTACTTACTGATCACACAAGGTTACATAATACATACTCAGAATCACATCACTCTCTTCCTCCTTTTAACCAATCAGACAATGATCCCGAAAATTCATCAACAAACAAAAATACAGAAGAATCCTGGAAAATAGTCCAAAGCACCAAAAGATTCTGTGGTTGGATAGCAGAAGATCTTTTATCTGAAATCTCAACCAAAGACAACATCAAATCAATCAACAACTATCTCTTCTCTATACCTGAATTTATAAAAGCCAAATCCGTCGCAATTAATAAAAACAAATATATCTGTACAGAATTCTCCTCACTAAAAGCACTCAATAATGCTACCGAAATAAACATCAACGATTCCTATATCATTCCTGAACATCCTAAATCTTCAACAGATATTGATCCAGCTACAATCGTAGTCTTGAGAGACATACCAATCAGCACCTCAAAAGACCAAATAAATGCAGCTCTCTCAGATTTTGGCAACATTGAAGAAACCAAACAAAAAATTACAAATCAATGGGCTTACACCACAATCCGCTATGAAAACAGAGAATAAGCAAATAATGTTATCAAAGAATGATCAATACTTCTCGGAACTGATCGCGTAAGAATATTACCACTTATCGATTAACTTCAAACACTAGAAAAAAGAGAAGCATACATAGCAAAACTCACAAACTTACCATATGGTATAACTGCATTTGAACTGAATGATCTCATATAATTCATTAAAGGCAAAACCTGCTTTATCCCATGATTACCAGTAAAATATAATCGCCAATGTATTGCACTCATCAGCTTTGCAAATGAAACTGACATGGCCTCAGCAATGACAAAAAAGTTTGTACTTCGAAACTCCAAACTGCAATGGGAACTTCCCTCAGCAAAAACATATCGTTTATGTTTCTCCAAAGATCATTCTACCTGAAATTGCACACACAAAAACAAGAAAGCACATCAATATAATCAACTAAACAAATTATATGAAAACAGAGAAGTCACATATCGTAAACCCATTATTACATCTCCAACGCTAAATTACAAAAAAGCACTTCTCAGATCTGATACAACAAAAACCAAAACTTCAAAAAACAATCCCATTTCTGAAAACAATACACAATCAGAAGAAGACAAACTAACTCAATTCAGACCATGGAACAAATCAATTCTCCAACCTAAATATCCAAATCTCTCACACAATCCTGAAAACACAAACAACAATAACAATAATCCAAATCATAACATCCAAAACACTATCAAAGATCATAATCAAAAGATCAAAAAACTAAAAAAAGATGCATTAAACTTCAATACAAAACTAAATGACTTAAATGACAAAATCGACAAGCTTGAACTCAAAATAAAATCCAAATTGAACAACTTGAAAACAATTCTTGAACATCTCATTCAACATTTAAAACTTCATCAATCAGATATTCCTAAAATACTCATATTCAAGTCTCCTTCAGACAATGACGAATTCAAACTTCCTATTCCCTATATCCCACTAAACAAACAAATCACTGAAAAAAACAAAGAAATCAAATCTCTTCTATCAATAAACACATCACTCAAAAACCAAATCATTAATCTAAATCAAGAACACAACTTCATGATGAAAAGATTAGTCCAATTAGAAAAACAAATCACTCATGACCAACAACAATAATTATCTCAACACCAGCAATTCTGGTCACATCTCATCTAATTGCACAACATACTCCAATATTTCTACTTCATCAATCAACGATGCAAGAAATAATAATTCCAGTAAATACCAACCTTCTTATTCCACTCTACCCCTACAGTTGGGCACCATCAATGTCAGAGATTTAAGAACATCCAACAAATCACAAGATGTTCTGAAATTCATCAACAAAACCAAAATAAATATCACAGTAATCACAAAAATCAAATTAACCAACGACACAGCTAAATATTGCTTTAAAAATTCTTATTACACACATCTATGGGCCTGCAATGACAATAAATATCTAGGATCAGGGGTTAGTTTACTCATAGATAACTATTAGTCAAGACACATACAAAAAACAATCAAACTAGATGGCAGATTTATTCACACAACTCTTACCTTCTCTGGCAAAATCAATATAGAAATCATCGCAGTTTATCTTCCGGCAACTAATTTCAGATCAGATAGAATCACAAAAAAGAAAATTCTTCATTACATCAATCGGATCATATCAACTTTCAAATATTACTTTATCCTAGGAGACTTCAATGAACATCTTTACAATTCACCAAAAAATGATCTAGTTAAATTGCTTCAATTCAAAGAAGCATTTGAAATACACAACTATCTTCATTCCAACAATCAATACTTCACATGGTCTAGATCTGGTTCTGAAAGATAGCTAGACATGATTTGGTGTAGCTCAAATCTTCATCACTCAACAATCAACTCAGAAATTCTTGATCCCTTTTGAATCAACACTGATCATCAAGCTATTACAACTTTAAGTAACCTGTCTAAACTCACTTATCAAACATCCAAACACATCATCAAAAAACAGAAACACAAATGCTTAATCTACATCACCAAAAACATACCACAAGAAATTTGGAAAAAATTCAAACAGCTCACTGAAAACAACTCTTCTCTCGAAAACATCACAGAACATACATCACTTCAAGAACATTGGCTTACAATTAAACAAATCATTTTAGAAGCCACAGAACAAACACTCAAGAAAAAAAATCTCACAGATCAAACCCAAAACAAACAAAAATCTTTAATTATAAAAAATACAACATCATCAGTAATCTCCTATATCTCATACATTAGCAAATCAAGAACTCAAATGAGTCACAACAAAACAAAATTATAAAACTAACACAATCTTTCAACACTCTTGACTCATACTATCAAATCAACTCATCCAGCTTTAACAATTTCTCAAGCATCTCACAATGGGAACAAAACTTAAAACAAATCAGGAAAGACTTACAAACTGCCAAAACAATAGAAGGAAAAAGACTCAAAACTATCCAAATAGAAGAAGCCATTAGAGCAAATCAACAAAACTTCAAACAAAATAGAGGTTTAATATTAAACAACATTCTAGAAAAATCTTTCAAAACCATCTTCATTAACAAAGTTATCACTGACTCAAACACTATTAAAGATCTATTACAAGTCAAAGTAGCAGTCAAAGATCACTTCAAAATTGGCACAAACAAAGAAACTTTACTGATTGGCCATCACAATCATGAGCAGAACAATACTTACCGCTTAATCACATTGATAATTAAATATTCAATTCAATTTCTGATCCAATAAACAACACAGAATTACAACAAACAATTATATAAATCAATGGACAAAAGATACCAGGACCTAGTGATATCAAAAACATTCTCATACAAAATAGCAGTGATAAAATTCTTCAATCTTTGCTATTCTTATTCAACAAATGTCTTACTCAAAAAAATATTCCACAAGAATAGAAAAATGCAAATATCATTCTAATATTCAAACCGCAAGATTGGGAAGGCAACCTAGATGTTACCCACCCTATAGCCCTTCTCAAAACTGTTCGCAAATACTTTTCTCAGATAATTACTATACGCATATCAAATATTTGCACCAGCAAACAAATCCTTCAAGAAAACAACTTTTCAGTACTTAAAAATACATCAACTTCATCACCACTTCACATTCTAAACAATATTTTAGAAGATGCAAGAGAACATAACAAAGAAATATGGTGTACTCTACAAGATATGAAAAGAGCGTACGACTCAGTTAATTGGCACATACTGCAACTCGCATTAAAATGCATCAAAATGAATGAAAATATAATCACACTATTAGATAATGTCTATAATAATAGACACAACCACATATATACAAAATTTGGATTCACTGATCCTTACCACGTTGGCAACGATCTAGATCAGAAAGAGGTGAACGCACCAATTTTATGGAGAATATTTTACGATCCTCTTCTTTGCAAAATTGACAAAACCAAAGAAAGTCTGGATTATAATATTAACAACTCCAACATAAAATTCTCTCATTTTCAATATCAACTATTATCACATTATATCACAAACCTTGCATTCGTAGATGACACAATCTGAATATCCAATAACAAAGACAACATGCAAAAAATTCTACATACTGCACAACAATTTTACAACATGTGTGACATCACCATCAATTCAAAAAAACAGAAGTTATTTACAATAACAGCAAATCAGATTCCTCAACAAAACTTTCACTAGGAAATGATAATCAAAATCTCAAAATTCTTGAATCCTCAGATAGCACCAAATACCTGAACATATATATAAATGCAAATGGAAAATTCCACACACAACAATTGAAAATCAAATCAGAAGTAGATAATATTATCAAACTACTCACAAAAAAATTCATCACTGAAAAACAGGCATATACATTATTAACAGAGTTCTATTTCCAGCTATAGAATACTGAACATAACTATTTGTTCTATCAGATACCTTTTGTAATAATCTTATGAGGAAAATTAAAAAATCCATAAAAACAAAGGCTCAACTCTCTATTGATATCAATGATTCAATTTTATATCATCCAAAAATCCTAGCATTAGACAACATTCAAGAAATTCAATCACAAAGCAAAATCTCAGAACTATTTTATAGACTTAACGAACTATCTCTAGCAGAATCCACCACAAACATATGGCTACAACAACTACAATTCAACAAATGGACTCCAATATCAATTATATCCAATCCATTATCAGAACCATCTTTCATTGGACATAATTTAATAACAGCCATTATCCCTCTCATGCATCAACAGAACATTTTCTTCACCAATAGTACAAATAACTTATCATCACACTTTCCACAATCCTTTCACTTTCCATTTAGTAATATCACGGGATCCTGGTCCACATACAAAAAACACAGACACATACTCAAACAAGACAATGTTCTATTTCTCTCTCAATTGACCAAATACAATGGAAGAGATCTGATTAGCTGGAAACAATACAAAAAAAGATTCTGGAAAATAACTCATGATCCACAATCCTCCTGGTACTCTCTCTTGAAACAAAGAACAACAAACACTAATAGTAATCCATTTTCCAGGAAAATTCTCAACACAAATTATCACTCCCATGACTTTACATACCAAATTTCATGTCACAAAATCTCAAATCACTTCAATGATTGTACACGCATATATCAACAGTGACATGACACTTCTAACTCCCAAAATAATCATAATCTATCAATCATATACATAGACAGCTCTATCAAAAACGCAGGAACACCTAACGTCTCAGCAGGTTCAGCCTGGACTAATAATCCACACATAATCAAATTCAACTTAGCCATTCCAGACACAATCTCAACTCTCAAAACAGAGCTTTTTGCAATCTGTATCTTATCTGAAATTTTAATCAATAACTC
>CAJVPL010001751.1:0-11995 GCA_910591945.1 Ambispora gerdemannii | reverse complement strand
TTTTGCTCTCGTTTCACCCATGCATCAGAAAGTGCTACCGCAAAATATTGCGACTGCGCCACTAATATTGCCGAGTGGGCTGAAAAAGTACGTTGAGTATTCTGATTTTCACCAACGATAATCGAAATATCATAAAAGTTGGAATTTTGATAGAACTTATCGAGTCTGTTTAGGTGTGAAGTCAATAAAAAGTCTGGTGTCATTTTTATTTAGTTGATTTTTTGTTTGTTCTCTGGATATCGATATTATTGAAAGCGGTTGTACAAGTTTATCGTTATTATTATCGCTATGTACATGTATTTATAAGGATAACGATAATGACGTGTATGTACATCAAAACGCATATGATCTACCAACCTTGAAAATAATTGCAACGCAACTTGTATTTTACTGCTGAGCTTTTTGTTATTATATTTTAGTGCCTTCGGAGTTGGCTTAAATTGCGGAAGAAGTGATCAACAATATAGATGACCTCTTCATAAATAAACTACAATGAAAAATATATTATTTTATTCAGGAAAGTAGGCTTTTTATACATATATTTTACTACCGGGTTGGATACCCATTTGTCGCAATTACAGCTTGTACTCTTCTCGGCATACTTTTGTTATCGCCGGCGAACAAACTTCCTCGATTATGTTTTTCGGGGGTAAACGGTAGTAAACGAGCCGTGGATGTCGGTCACGCCAGTCCGACGTTGCTGATTTCCAAAATCAGTAGAGTTTACAGCAACGATTGCAGCAAATTCCCGTCATAATTGTCAACAATGCCGCAGGTTTCCTAAACTGATAAGCTCTTTAGCAGCTAATATCCACCACGATTATCAACAATGTTGTTATAGATTTTTCATCAAAACAATAACAAATATCATCACGAATGTCAACAAATGCGATCGGTAACTTTCCAGCATGATGACATGCTAACAAACTCCCTTTTTAATATACGATACGGAACTATGTCATTCCCATGTCTTTTTCCAGTATTTCTGCATCATTTTCAGCATCTCCTCATTGTTTTTTAGCATCTCATCACCTCATCATTTTCAGCGTCTCCCTGTCATTCTTCAGAACGATTTCATTAATTTTTGATTTATTTTGTAATAGTTACGTACTTCTATAGATAGAGCGTCTGTTCTGAACTCTTTATTTTTATTGATAGTAAAAATATAATGCTTTTTTTTCTTTAAAAGAACACAAAAATAAATACACAAAAAATTGTATAAAAGAATGGTCCACGGGCTACTAATAAAATTGCAAACAATTATTCTCCAAGTAAGCCACTTATAAAAAGAGAATAAAATTGTGTACAATTCTTCTTCAAGCAAGATACAGCTTGAATCTTTGCGTACAACTATTCTTAAAAGTGAATTATTGCTTGTAAAACTCTTTCTCTTCTTTTTCCACGTTAATCATATATTGTATTACTCATTGGTTAGGTTCTTTACACCAGAAAAGACATAGTTTTGTGTAGATTCGCATTATTAATAAAAAAACTGTTTTCATGTGATCACTATTACTGTTATTATTTTTAAGAGTTTAAGACTTTTGTCTAAAAAAGCAGTGATTGTTATTATTATTTTTTAGAGTTTAAGACAATTATTTATAAAAAGCAATAGTTAAAAAAACCCTCTGAATGCTCATCTGAAACACATAGACTTTCTTTCCCCCAATCAATAAACTGACGATATCTGTAAATATCAGCACAGAATTTAGACACTGAAAGAAATCCCTATTCAGTTTATCAATCTCTTCCAAAGTCTTGTTGTGACATAAATCTTCTAATTCGCTAAAATCAAAACAAAGCTGCAACACTTTCAACCAAACTTCTTGAAACTTCTGGTTCAATTGTTCTCCATTCCTCTATAAGTGCATCAATTCTTCTAGATTTCTGGGATGAGTTGGACATGCATGAATTCGTCTTTCCAAATATCCCACAAATGCTCAATTGAATTTAATCAAGGAAGTTATTAAATTTTTCTCTTTTCATGCATTATTTGGACGATATTTTGAATTGAAGCATTATTATCTTGTAAAAGATAAAAAGAACTAGCTGGCAAATCATTTGAAATGGCAGAAGATTTTGTTCCATTATTTCTATATACTTTGGAGTGGTTATTGTACCATTAACTTCGATTAATGGTCCAAATACATTTTGAGTAAAACATCTTCATACTATTACTCCCTAATTACCTGATTTTATACTAGGAAGAAGGAATATTATGTATCTTGATTCATCACTCCAAATTACTAATTCCTATTCACATTCACTAATCCAATCTTACACCACTTTACTCGCTTTTAATAATTTTCCTCAGATACAAAAGATTTTCTCAACCCAGCCCGACCATAAAATCCAGATTCATGAAGAGTACGTCGTACAGTTTTGGAACTAACAGAAATAATATTAATTAATTTACTATTCCGGACGGTAACTGTAGTTTAGTCAAACTCTTTGTATTTATTAATAACATTATGCACCGATTATCTCGCCACGCTCTAAATCTGTAAGTTGGCAATTTTAACGAGTATTGGTTTGGTTTGACATCAGTTTTTTTAGTTTGTTTGAAAGCAGCTTTCTAATGAATTACGTAATGTACATTGTAATTGAACCTCTCCTTATTGCTTGAAATTACTCCTTAATTGCATAGATCACTGCCCGAATACGGAATTGGCTAAAGCCTGGTGGACATGTGACTCAGTTCTCCTAAATTTTCCGCGTGGCGATCATAAATAATGCTACAAAAAATTACAATCCGTTAAATCGAAATATTTCACGCAACTTGGGAAATATCCTTTTTTTTATGGTTTTTATTCGTTAATAGTGTCATTTTTAGATATCAAAAATTAAACATGGATTCATAAGTCAAATACTTCGCAAATAATATCTTTATTCGATTTGGCCTGTTGCATTACTTATGTTCTTTTTTAACACAACGCGAATACAATATATTAAATCGCATTTTTTACATTAGACTTTTTTTGTTTTTGTTAATATTAGATAGGATTCCACCCCTACCACCTCGTATAACCACCTCGCACCTTAATGACAGCACGAACCCTTTTTCCAGCATAGTGTGGATTAGGTTATGTAAGTTTCAACATCGATTTCTAGCCAAATCTGTTGGACTTATTCCACAGGTCATCCTTGTTCAAAATTTGCCCAGGGAGATGCTGAAGACAATAATCGACCTCATTCCACAAGTGTTCAATGGAGTTAAATCCGAAATTCGAGAACCAATACAGTACCTTTGCCCTATTGTTTTTAAACTGTCACTTTGTCAATTTGGCCATAGGTTCAGAATCATTACCCTATTGGAAAATAATCTATTTAATAGCAAACTTATGTTTCTTGATTGTATACATAAAATCTTAATGAAGTATCTGTCGATATAATTTGGTATCCATTTTCTCATTGATTTTACAAAAGCCACTGACACCACAAAATTCAAAGCAACCCATAGCATCACCAACTATCTTTCTAAACTTCATGGTAGAGATAATATAGAAGCAATTTAACAGTTCATTTGGACATTTTCAGTAATACTACTTGGCGTCAGGCTCAAAAAACTTAAAATTTGACTCACCTGATCATGTTATCTTTGGCCAGTTTCTGATGGTCTAATTTTTGTACTTTCGTGCGAATTCTAACAGATATTTTTGATGTTCTTCACTCAGGTAAAGTTTTTTGCTACTATTCATTGTCCCGAAGTACCCGATAAATAGTAGATGTTGAAATATTAATATTATCATCATATCATAAATGTTTTGAGCTTCTGACAATGGGTGAATATCTACAGGAGGTAATAAGGTTGCCAATCTTTTTTATTGATTCACTTATAGTGTGTGATCAAACTAGTTTTGCTGCATCTTCAATAGAGTTTCTTTTATATCATCTTTATTAATACAGGAAACCATTGAGAGATCAATATTTTTGACTTTGCTATTTGTCTTGTAATATTCTATTTTGGAGAGAAAGAAGAATTTGAGCTCTTTCTTTTAGAGTTGTATGGGCATTTTCATCTTAGCTTTTTGATTAAAAAGTTATAACATGATAGAACATGTAAATAATATGCAATAAATTTTCCTTTTATATGATATTTATGTAGCATGACAATGACCATCTGATTTTTGCATAAAATGATCATATGTAATGCAACACGTATTTTGTACTACTCACGTATTTATCCTGGAATTGGACATAACAATGATTACTAAGATTTTAATAAATAAAATGACACTATTAACGAATAAAACTATAAAAAAAAGAGGATATCTCCAAAGTTGCGCGAAATATTTCGATTTGACTGATTTTATTTTTTTGTTGCATTATTTATGATCGCCACTGTATAAGAATAGGTAAGGGTTAGAATTAGAGGAAAAGTTTATATATAAAATCGACTTCTTAACATTGTTAATTAGTATTTCAAGACAGATTTAAGTGTCAGTATTCTTGTAATATTCACATTTCTCGCATTTTTCATATCTTGTGTCAGATTTGTTTTTCCGGGTTGATCAATTCTTATTGGTGATTGACAAAAATTTACGCACACCTATTGGATGGATTACACGTGTTCACCAGGCTTTAGTCAACAGGTACCCGGAAAAATTTGGATCCAAATTTTCGTCAGGTAATGCAAATCTTACTATCAAATGCAGGAGTTTTAAGTACGTAACATCAAATTTGAGTGAACTTCAAATTTTTGAATTTCACGTTTACGCGTTTTTTTTGCTCTCCAAAATTTCGAGTTTCACGTTTACGCGTTTTTTATCACTCCAAACTTTCGAATATTCACATATTGACACACATTTACGCGTTTTAATATGTAATAGGTTTTTTTTGTCATTCTACAATATAACACGTAAAATGCCACGTATAGCGCTGACTACAGTACCCCCCCTGAGATAGTATCCCATTTTGCTAATAAGCAATTTGCGGCCTAATTTTTATAAGCAGTGTTTGGTTTTTTCTATGTATCTATTGTGTTTAACAGCAAGATAACCCTCCAATTAGTAACAAATTTTCATATATTGCTCTCGTCATTCTGTATCTTGGGGGGGTACTATTCAAGTTCAAGGGAGGTTTTTGAATAAGACCGGGGTACTATAGTTAGCGTTATACGGTAACAAAAAAGTCATAGCAATATCTCACACACAAAATTATCCTGATGATTTTCACACTGAAAATGGCATACTCATGTGTCATTTTTGCTCCTGTTTTATCAACTATGCTAATTTTTTTTAAATTACTTTGCATTTAAACTCTAAAAAATATATAAAAATAAAAAACTCATATAAAAAATAAAAAATCTCAATGACAACAAGGTATTCAAACAATTATATGAGCAGCAGAGTCCAAAAAAGCTGTAATAAACGAGTTTCTTAAGATGTGAATTAATGCCAATATTTCTTTAGAAAAAGTGGATAAATTTCATCTATTTTTAATAACTTATTATTGTAAAGGTGGTACTATTCCTACTGCTGATACTTTGCACTGCAAATATTTACCTGACATATTTGAAGAACATTTTCAAGCATTACATACTGAATTTAAAGAGAAACATGTAGTCATTATTATTGACAAAACTACAAATTCTTGGACACACAATGTTGTAAATACTCTGTTCAGTTATTGCAATTCATCAAAACTTGTATCAGTCAATTACCTATATATCACTATTAAACAACTAATAATTCGAATTTTGGCTGAATGGTCTGTTTCTTTCTCAGTTACATGACTCTTTTTATCAGATTTGGCTGCATATATGAAGAAATGTTATATTTAAGTTCATATAATTTTTGCTTTCCCAAGTTAAGATACTCTTTAATTTCATCTCCGTAGTATTGAAAATACAAAAATTCTGGACTATATATAGAATATCGGATAGATCCGATGAACTCTTCAAGTTCATCAGTAATTGGTCCGCTTGCTGGAAATAGGATTCCAGCATTTTTCAATAATAAATCTGCAACATCTGGGGACTGTATTTGGTATCTTAGTCGTACTCCATTATAGATGTCGCATACAAGGCGTATATCGTGACTTCGTCCACCAAATGGCTGTTCACCTGTGACAACTTCATGCGTAATTATCCCAAAACTATAGATATCCGCATGGCTTTCCATTTAGTACTCTGGACTCATATATGGAAGTACGCCGCAAATTTTTTGATCAGATTGCTAGTTTGCTAAATCCAAATTCAGCAATTTGAGCAGCATTGTACATTTTCAGGGTGAAAGTCACGATGCATAAGTTTCTCTTTGGGAATTATATTCAACCTCAGTAATATCAATTAAGCAATTTGATTTTTCTTCCCAATTCAAGTAGTTGGAATTCATATTTTTTGCGTAGAACGCCATCTTTTGCATAATCCAGCATTATCGAATATTCATTTATAGTTGTGTTTTTAGTTATTTATAGTAAAATTCATTTACCAGTGCGCTTTAGAGCAGTCTGAATCAAATTTTAAAAAGTAAATTATATTAAAAAACAAAAAGTAAGATACTTGCGCTTTAAAGGTGTGTATTTTACCTCGTTTATAAGCTCTGCTGTAGTTTGCATTCGATTGTGGAATAATTTAAATACAACTTTGAGTTTACGCTCTTTTTAAATTTATTTTTTCACGCTTCCACATTTCATGCAACCAAACCTCCT
Organism: Ambispora gerdemannii; assembly: GCA_910591945.1. Lineage (NCBI taxonomy): Eukaryota > Fungi > Glomeromycota > Glomeromycetes > Archaeosporales > Ambisporaceae > Ambispora > Ambispora gerdemannii. The sequence goes on along the minus strand of CAJVPL010001751.1, from coordinate 5,344 downwards.
TTTATATGACATGCAACATTGGTAATCTTTCAAAAAGGATCCATTCGAATTCATTATCGATTTTATTGCATGCTATATTAGACTGTCGATATCTTTATTTCCGCTAAAACATCCCGCTTTGTAATTTCGTTTGTGATATAGAAACATCCACAGCAGTACTCATCTACTTGAAAGTCTGTACACTTATTACAATCATGAATATTGTGATCTGAACAGTCTTTGCAGTAGTCATCATATTGACATTCGTAACATTTATTGCGATCATGAGTACAGTCAAAGTCCTTTACAACGGCGTTGTATACATCGGATTTGGCTTATATCATATTGATATCCCGATTTTTACGATTTCTAACTATTTAAAACTCCCTATATACCGAAGTTTATAATATAAGCAGCCCAAGTGTCAATCCAATGCGGCCGTTGTAAAGGACTTTGACTGTATTGTGAACTGAACACTCGTTGCAGTAACCCCGTACTTGACAACGAAAACATTTACTACTATCATGAGTCTTCGTTAACGATTATGCCAGTGTTTTATTTAAAAAACGATGATTTATATGTGTGAAATTCTTCACTTCTGTTTGTGTTTGTAAATCCGGTTTATGCATGGAAATAACACAGGAAGGCATTATCGTTGTGTGTTTATCGTACTGTATGTCATTTTTCTTCATAGAGGCACTCCAAAAGCTTCATTGACAACACTGAGCAGGGGTTGTTAATGGAGCACTCTGGATCATATTAAACATATAACACAGAGTGCTCCATGACACCCCTATTCCCGAAATGTGTGACAGGTTACGCCGAATATATTGTTTGATGTAGATGGCACAAACCGGCACAAGAAAATGAAAAATGCGTAAAATGTAAAAAATACTGTAAACAAGTGTCTAATTAAACTTGAAGCACTAATAAAAAATATTGGTTAGGCAATTTTATATATAATCTTGGTTCCAGTCATAATCCAATGATAAAAGAAAGAAGCTTTAACGTTAACGAAAATTTCCGTGTTCGGAAATGCCATACCGATACGTACAATTTCGTAAACATTTATTGTGGATCTTTATTGTATCACCAGATGACAAATAAAAACGTTTAACATTGATGTCAATCTTTTCTAATTACCGTTACCGTTCGTTCCGTTACGAGTTTTTTTTTCTTAACGTTAATATTAAGTATGATTCAGCCACTAACAACAGCTTCGTTATCCGCACCCGAAAATTCACCATCCACTATTTCCAACGCTAATCCACCAAAAATCAACGTTGATGACAACAATAATGACCCACTTGCACGAATCTCAATGCCAACGCCGCAAAGAATAGCACTAGCAACAGCAAGCGGAGCATTTTGGGGATTGATTTTCGGCGGATATGAAGGAAGTAAACGTAGTGGACTCCAATACCGAGCAGAAAATGCACATAAATTGCCTACTACTAAGGGTGGTTGGTACTTTTACCATAAGCGCAAAAACTACAAAATGCTCTTGGGCGGGTTTAAACGAGGTGCACGATACGCATTCTTTACTGGCAGTTTGTGTTTGTCATTTGTTGGATTGGAAGCCACGCTAGATCGTCTTAGAGGTGAAGTAGACGTGTTAAATACAGTTGTGGCTGGAGTTGGGACTGCTTTATGCTTTTCAACATTATGTAAGTTATCTATTTAAAGTGTTGCATTTATTTTCTAGATATTTTTGCAAACTTGATTTATATCATATAATTTGAAAATAGGTCGATTACCAAGACAAAGCACAAAATATGCAATTTTTCTTGGAGCCGGTGTTGGATTATGCTCAGGTGGTATCCAAGAGTATCGGAAAATGAATATCGTATCGAACACATGAAATTGGTTTTCCAAAATAATAGTCAAAATTCGAATCCAAAATAAGAATGGGATATCTTTTCGTTGTCTGAATTAGCAGTATGTGGATTTAATAGTTACCGTATTCTTCCAGCTATAAGCAAAATTCTTGCCATAAGATAAATTCTATTAAAATCTAATTTTCAATTGGCGTCTTCTGATCAAATATTATGAGAAACAGCTTTGCGAGCTGCTTATGTAAAAATATGTATGCACCCGTTTTCTCTGACAACAATTTCCCGGCGGGAAATTTACCGGACGCTATTTGCCTGACACGCCATTTCGAAAAAAAATTCACTGAGAAATTTCCCGGCAGCATGTACATGTATAATAATATTAAGTAGGGTTTTGATTGTAGTTAGAGCTAGGATCAGGGTTAGAGTTTTATGGCAAATGGAACCACTATTTGTAACAAAACTTTGCAAGGAACAGACAAGATATTTCCCCGATTACAAGATGATTAGTTTCTATTGTAAAATTATCGATACATTTCATAGTATGGTTCGAGCATGTTATCAAACTCTAAATTACCAATGCTGAGAGCTTCTAAGTTATCTAGAGGAAGATATTCTAAACCTAATGTTCCTTTTCCTTTATGGTCATCGATAACAATTCGTATATCAAAACTGATCTTCCTGTATATAACAAAGTATCGATTTTTGTTTTTAATTTATATACGCTTCAAATAAATTCCCCTCTTTAGTAATAAAAAATACAATTCCGATGCTAATTATGAAGAAAATCAAGATACATTAAATTCAATGATTTGGTCATTTTAATTTTAAAGCTGAACAATATAAAAACGATAAATGATCTCCTTTTAATAAAGAATGTTTCAATGGTGAAAAATAAAAAGAAAATTTCTAATGCATATATTGAACTAGTATTATTATATTTGCAATACATCTAAAATTCTTTCATTTACTAAAGATAAGCATTTTTCTGATATCATTATTAAATATATGATTCGGAATAAAATTACAAAAACGTTTCCTGCTAGCACTTATATCATTAAAAAACTTTTTATTTTCAGTATTATGATAAATTTATGATTTGTTTGATACAATAAATTTAAAGAAACTTTACACCACTTGATAGTATATTAATAAATTCAATAAGAAATAAATAAAAATTAATGCATGAATATAGAATAAGCCTTTTTATCAGATTCACGGATTGAATTTGGATTTATTTCTTAACCAAGCCAAGACTTTTATTGAATTTATAAAAATAGAATCTATTGATGAGGTTAAATATTGTGCACTATACACTCAAATCCGTAATATTCTGTCAGGAGTGCTTAGTACAGCAATTTTTATAATATTGAAATTAGGACAAATCAGAACTAAAGTGACCTTTCAGAATATTGTAAACACTTTTAAAATACAATAATGCAAAAACCAATAAAAATGCAAGATTTATGATTTTAAGCTAATAAAATAATTGAAACATATCATTATTTTGTAATTATGGAGTAAATTCAATTAAAAATTTAAATATATATTCTTTGAGGTATTATAGTTTCTTAAAAATAATTATAAAATTGATTAATAAAAATATTTTTTAGAATCTGTTATTCCCCTTAATTTTTGAACATTCTAATTTGTAGTCTTTAATAAAAATTTAAGCTATTAGATAAACTTGTTTCCCATATCTAATATAATATATGTATGGCGTTTCATAAGTTTTAAATAAATTTTTGTGAAATTGTACCTAAAAAATTAAATTTCAAATACATATGGCGGCATCTGTATTACATTAATATTAAAAAATATTTCTAGGATATAAAGTCTTACTTATATATATTATAAAATAAAACTTAAATTAAAATATTATGTAAAAAAATTTATAATAAAAAAACCGCCGACCACTACTTTTCTAGGTGACTAAATATTTATTAATTTACATATCAATGACAAAACAATTTATAATTTTTGACTTTTAGTTATCTGCAATCCACTTGAATGCACAATTTGAAACGGTAAACCAAGTCATCAAATTCTATTTTACTCTGTGAATTAACGTACACACCATTCATAAATCCTCGTGGGTGGAAGTCATACTGTTCTTTCAAAATTCATTATTTGATCAGAAAATGAATAATTAAATGGTTTAGCCCTTTCTAAACTTTCTTTTTAATCTAGCGCAAATCATTCCGTTGCATGCATAAAGAAAAAGGAATTTGAGCTTCCGGTCGGAGTGTTTGCAATTCTGCGACACATCTTTTGAGGACGATTATTTGGTAGTCAATGAGTTAAGTTCCGTCATAAACTAAGTCATGTATCTTTTTACGAGTTAAATAATCTTTACATTTTTTTTTAGAACGATAGTTATTGAATCTTCTATATTGAAAAAATTAGTTTAATAAAAAAGGACAGCATATCTATACATAAACTGTATGCTATAATGCTAATAATATTTTCGATTCATGTTATTGAAAATTGGTGTCGTGATAATATAGCTCCAGAAAAATTTATTAATGGAATGGATTGTCATTCTGGATGTGACTAATAATGACTGCTCTTTGATCCGATTCATTCTCTTATGTATTCATGGTAGCAAATAAAGCTACTTTTTTACTTAAACGTATTCAAATATTGCTAAAACAAAATTGAGATAGGATTACCATTTCAAACTTCAATAGACAATTAATAATTAATATTCTCATTTTGATTTACAGCTCCATAAAAATTAACGTTAATTAGATGACCAACAACATATCGGTATGTGTATCTTATTTATTATGCAAATACTGAACGCACACTATATCTAGATAGTACATTTAAACATTTTTGTACATTGAAAGAATGTGAAGCTCATTCGTAAGCAGATTTCAAATGTCTGGCTATTGCGGCTTTTTTGTAACTTCCGCATTTGCAAGATAAACAAATCCTAGTTCGAATCAACATAATTTTCGCTAAGGTCTCCAGTAATAATATGTTTATCCAATCTCTTGATTAACTAGATTAGAATAAACAACATATCTTTGTGTGGTGGAAATAAGCATAAGATAGTTTATTCAATGTATTGTTGTTTCTTTTTAGCAAAACACTTGTGATAATAGAGAATAAGATTCTCGTATATGTATGCACTTTAAAAGGAAATTGTACAGAAATTCAAAAAAATTTATTGCATTTAACGTTAATTACGTATTCTTTTGATCGTAACGATCTAACGCTAATTAAATGTACATGTATATCGCTATTTGTAGATCATAACGATAAATATACGTACATGTAATCACTTTCTTCCCATAGAACAAACAAAAAATTAACTAAATAAAAATGACACCCGACTTGTTATTGACGTTGCACTTAAACAGACTCGATAAGTTCTATCAGAATTCCAACTACTGTGATATTTCGATTATTGTTGGTGAAAATCAGAATACTCAACGTATTTTTTCAGCTCACTCGGCAATATTAGTGGCGCAGTCGCAATATTTTGCGGTAGCACTTTCTGATGCATGGGTGAAACGAGAGCAAAA
>CAJVPL010001750.1:0-12002 GCA_910591945.1 Ambispora gerdemannii | reverse complement strand
TCTTTGATTAATAGTGGCTTCACTTATTAATCGTTATAAATCTTTTGATTTATTTTATTCTTTTCTTTATATTTTTATTCCTTTTTCAAATTACTTTTGTAATTTAGACCTTGAAAACAATATCCATAGATATTGGCACAGGCCTTAGAAACCTTTGCTAATATTTATAATTTATTCTCTTTTACTTAAGTTTAATCATCCCTCTCCCAACATCATATGCTTATAGTGATTTTCAATGAAACCCACTATTCAGAATCGCTGTAACATTATTGCTCTACTAATAGTTGATACTAATTGAATTTTGTATATATTAAAGTATTCATATTGATAGCAAGTAATATTATACTTGTTAATTGTGAAAAAAGAATAAAAATAATTGGTTTATCTTTTATTAAGATATAAAAAAATAAATTTTGAAATAAAGAAATTTGTCTTTTAGAAATAAAAAGAGTTTGAAAAATTAAAGTTTATAAAGAAGAGAAGAATTTTAAATTCCACAGAGAGGACACCAAAATGTTACACATCTTTTACTAATTGTGAAATTAGCTAATAAATATGAACAAGAATTGTGAGAAAAAATTAGATAAATAAATGAAATATATCTAAGTCCTATTTTTATATCTACTAATATAAAGAAATAAAAAAATTATGAAAAGAAAATTCAGATAAATAAATGTTCAAGAGAGAAATTATAAAAAAAAGATAATATTAATATTTCTATACTTATATTATCATTTTCTAGTCATTTCAATAATATTATAATGAAATAAAATTATAAAACTAAGTAATAACAAAGATAAAACATAACAAAATAATATAAAACAAATAATTAATAACAAAATAATTATTATAAATTGTTCAGATACAATCATTAAAACTGAAATATACTATAAAATACTTTATTTATTTCCAATTTATTGATTCAAAATGAAAAACTATCTCTATTTATATATTTTGGATATCAAAAAGATATTAAAAATAATTTATATAAATAAATAATTTATGTTATAGATTTATAAATTTAGTAGCAAATTCCATGAACTTTTCATAAAACTATCATGAAATTAGTTAAAAATCATAACACAGTAAAGTTTTAAATATTTATAATTTAATAATAGTAATAATAAATATAATATTAAAAATAAATAAAAATGGAATAAAAATGAAAGCAATTTATGCTATTGGTAAATAAAAATAATTATAGTAATAATAAATATTAAGTAAGTTAAAAATTAATATAGTTCTATGAAATTATAAAATTAAAAAAGAATTATTATTATTGTAATAATATAATAAAATTAAAATATAATAATTTAACAAGTTTTTAATAATAATAATAAATTAAATTATTAAATTTGATTTTCTGAAAAAAAAATCAAATTGAAATATTTAAAAAACTAGTAATAAGTAATAAAAAAATTTGTAAATATTAAAATCTGATTTTTTGAAATTGAAAGATCTAAAAAACTAATAATAAATATTTAATATTAAATAATTTTTGATTTTTAAAATTTGATATTTTTTGATTCATTTTTTGATTTTTATTTTTTATAATAAAAATATATAATATTAATAAAAAATAATGCAACAAAAAAAAATTATTAATAAAATATAATAAAAATACAAAAATATGAAATTTTTCTTTATATAAAAGTTTTTATTTTACTTTTATTTTTATATTAAAGTAAAAATAATATTATATATTTTAATATATATAATAACTAATAAAATTATAAAATTATACATGTAATTTTATTAATAAAATATACTTTAAAATTTTTGTCTTATATAAAAGTTTTTAATTTTATTAATAAATATTTTTTATTTTTATATTTATATTAAAAATAAAGATTATAAGTTATAGTTAATATATATTTTTTCTTATAAAGTTGTTCTAATTATAAAATTATTACAAAAATTTTTATAAAAAATTAATTAAAAAAATTTTTATAATAACTTTGCAATTAGAATAACTTTATTAAAAAAATCTAAAAAATCCAGAAAAAATAATATTTTATTAATAAAATTACACATATAATTTCACAATTTTGAAAGTAACTATATATTGTTATAATTCAATATTTCTCATATTTAAATTTATATTTTATTATAATTATATTTGAATTGGTCTTATTGAATAATTATACTTATAATTAGTATTTGAATTCAATTTGAATTTTAGTTTGAATTTTAGTTTAAATTTCAGTTTAAATTTCTATTCAAATTTTAGTTCAAACTTTAATTTGAATTTTGATTTGAATTTTTATTCAAATTTTAGTTCAAAATTCAATTTAATTTTTAACTTTATTGAACAAATAGTTTTTATAATTTATTTATAAATATAATATATATTTTAGCTTAAAAAAAAAGTAAGTTAAATTATTTTTTTATTTTTTTAATAATTCTTTAAATAGTTTTTATATATAATATCTTATCTTAATTACAAAGTTATTATTATTATTTAATTTATAATTTTTCATTATTATTGTGATGTTATATTTCTTATAATATTTATAATTGACCTTTTATCTATATTAACAAAATTAATAATATATAATTAAATAATAAAAAGAAATTATATTTGACTTATTTATAAATTAACTTTTAAAAAATATAATTATCTTTAAATATTTCTGGTTTTATTCTAATTAATCAACAAAATAAATATATATTATCTATCTTTAAATATTTATACTTTTTCTCACTTGAAGTTATTTTTTATTTGATATAATAGTACATATTCTTTCTGTAACAAAACTTAAAATCATATAAAATAATAACAATATAAAAGTTTTTTATAAATTTATATTTTTTATTTAAAATTAATAAATAATATAATTATTTATAATATATATTTTTAATAAATATAATAATATTATTAGTATTTTAATTAAATTAAATTTAATTTGTAATTTAACTTAAACTATATACTTTGAATCAAATTAGATTGGAATTAAAATATTTTAAATTAGTCTAAAAATTATTATTTTTTATTTAATATTAATTAAAATTTATAAATATATATTATTATATAGTCTGATCTTTTTATAATTATAGTCATTTTCTATATAATTATATTATATAAAAATTTCTTTATAAGCATGATTTTATAAAATCAATATTTATTAATGCTATATTTATATTTCTTTAGAACTAATATTCAATAATATTATATAAAAAATTTCTACATAGTTATAATCTTTTTATAATTATTTATTTATTTTTTATCAATAAATAGTATAATTATATAAAAATCAGACAGTATTTTATTTAAAATACAAAATACAAATATTTTAATAAAAATAAAAGTTATTAACAAAAAACTATTTTAGAATTTTTAGATTAAATCTAATTCAAATTAAGATTATCAAATATAATTCAATTTGAATAGAGTATTAAATATTAATAATATTAATATTATTAAATTAATAATATTATTACAAATTTATTTATTAATTAAAAAATGAACTTGTAAATATAAATATAAATTGAAAAAAATTGAATAATAAAACAAAAATTGTTCTAATTGCAAAAATTTTTTATAATAAAATTGTAAACTTTTATAAAAAACAAAAATTTCAATTTTTATTATATTATTAATAAAATTATATATAATTCTTTAAGTTTATTTAGTTATTATATAATCTTTATAATAAATTCTAAATATAATAAATCTTAAGTTTTTAAATTTTATATTAATTTGTAGTAAAGTTTAAAATATAGTAACTTTATATAACAAACTTTTTTTATCGACAAAAATATCAATTTATTATAAAAAGAATTGATTGTAATTTATTATCATAACCAAATTTTTTATTTGATATTAACAATCAATTTACACATTCCGTTTTTTACATACATCTGCCAATCTGCCAATTAATTTAATTTCATACAGATATCTAATTTACTAAATGATTGCACATTATTAAATCACAAATCTAATAAAATTCATCCTATATATCATTAAAGACATGTTAATAAAGTGTTGTGACATTTTTCATAACAAATCGATTTACAAAAATCAAAGTTCTACTACTTCTCCGCATAGATTCCCACGAATATACAAATGTAAATAGAAACAAAAGGCTTCTTTTATACGTTCTGTCGATTTTACACAAATAAATAAATAGCTCTAAATGTACGTATATTTATCGTCATTGTTTTCATTTTAGTAGATATGTACATGTATTTATGATGATAAATTTGACAACAATCAAAGGTATGGCATTAGTCGCTGTCCGATAGGCTCACAAATTCCGAAAGCAAAGTCATCGCAAAGATGACTGTGGTAAATGTCTACGATTAAGAACTTATACTCATCTCTCAGTATGAAAACAACTTGACAGCAATAAATATTATATTTTGGACTTCTTTGTTTACTGGCCACCTATCTACTTCATCGAGCACACTCTGTTCTTTTTAAATCATTTTCTAAAATACTGTAAAACGTTCTGTATAGTATCCCTCTTGTAAAAATTTGAACTACAATTTAGTCCAATTTTTTTAGTAAATCCAATTATTTTTTCGCAAAGAATTAAATTTAGATGCCCTGCGATTTTTTAAAAATTTAGTTACTGGTTTAATAGCCTTGAGGTCACTACGTACATAATTTCATCATTATAAATTGTGTGGATAGAGTGCATGTACACCCCCGATCCATTTTGGTTATGCGCATCTTTGTGATCAACCCGGCAAAACAAATCCGACACAAGAAGATAAAAATGAAAAAATACAGGAAACAGGTGCTTAAATCTAGCCTGGAGCACTAATTAAAAATGTCAGGGAGACTATTTTACATATAATCTTATCTCAGCACTAACCTTAAATCAACCTTTAACATTAATTTTTCAGGAGAATATCCCAGATGTACACTAATCATATTGAGATTTTATATTGGATTGGGATGCATCCGTGTGATATAAAGCTTAAATATGATTGATACACTTGGTTTGTGCGCGGGCACTCATCTTAATATTATGTCATAAATTCTTTGTTATTATATACGTATACAAAATTTGTGCATATGCGCTCACTGTATTAGACTGTTGTGTAATAAAAGCATTGTGCACATACACAAATGCTGCAAAGAAAACAAAGTTTTTCTAATTTTATGATTGCCAATATGTGTAATTTTAAAAGGATAAAACAAGTTTAATTCGCCATGTTCGCGTGTTCAAAGTTTATGTATGAGGGCAAAAAATTATGTACATGTGTGCATGTGCGCTCGTTACAGTAACACTCTTTAAGATAACATCTCGTTATACGTAATAACACAAAATCTCTCCACCCAATTCATTACTGTAATAAGCTTCATAGTATTATTTTTTCGATAGAGTAACATCTCGATATAATAACACCAAATCTCTCCTCCCCCTCCCCAAGCACGTTATTGTATCCAGCGCCCACTGTAACTAATAGAGCATTGCATTTTTGTGTCTCAAGTTGAAGTTTAAAATTTATATCAATGTGACTGTATAGAGGGTATATTCTCAGAGCATGAAAATTTGAAAATTTTGGCTTAAAAATCATTCCGGCTAACCTATCAAATTCCCGGCAGATTTATATGCTGCCGGAAAAATCCGATAAATTTGTCATGCCCTGATATATATACACCCGGGAGTATAACGTGTAATCGATAAAGTCGTGTGTAACGCAAAATCATGTGTATATACTAATCAGACCTGGATCTAATATCTTAGTCACGGCAAAAAAGTGTCGATCACGTGATCTGAAATAAGTTCATTAAAATATTAGATATCAAGTGTTAGGGTTAAGATTAGAGCTGAGATCAAAATTATATATAAAATTGTCTTCCCGAGATTTTTTGATAATGTGCCAAGCTAGATTTAGATATCTGTTTTTTGTATTTTTCGCATTTTTGTCTTTTTTATTTTCGGGTTGAGCAAAAATTTGCTACATTCCTATTGTTGCGCAGATTTTTTGCGTATTCTTATTGGTTTGATTATCACGTGACCGACACTTTTTTGCCGTGGCTAGGGTATTAACCTGGATCGGAACAGACATAGTGAAAAATGTCGCATTTCAAGAGATTCGTTAAATTGAGTTTGGTTTTATATGGAAAGGGATTTAATAATACCCTAGCCACGCCACAGCAAAGTGTCGGGCACGTGATAATCCATTAAAATATTAGATATCAAGTATTAGGGTAGGGTTAGAGCTGAGATTAAGATTATATATAAAATTGTCTTCCCGACATTTTTTGATAGTGTGCCAAGCTAGATTTAGATATCTGTTTTTTGTATTTTTCGCATTTTTTGTCTTTTTTATTTTCTTGTGTCGGATTTGTTTTCCGGGTTGATCAAAAATTTGCTTCACTCCTATTGGTTTTTTGTGCATTCTTATTGGTTGATCTGATCACCATCACGTGACAAACACTTTGCCGTGGCTAGGGTATTAAGGATTTAAGGATCATGTCATTAAAGTAAGATATTAATTGGGATCGCTAACTCGCATGACCGCTAAGAGTCAATTATGGTAGTATTTTCGAAGTTTGGTAGCCATAATATGATTCACTTCCTATTTAAGAGTTTAATGCACCATATCAATACGTATAACTCACACAAGTTACATTATTATTTTATTTTAAAAAGTAAACTAGAAAAAAAGAATTTTTCAAGCTTAATATCTATTATTCTACCAAATTTGAAACCCTTTTCAAACCTTTAACGAAATTGGATACTAGATTTGACGTTTCGTATTAATGTAGAGAATCAAGAAACAAGTATTTATTTCTATGATAAACTGGTTCAGTTACCCTCAATCAACCGAATCACTAAATAAGCTTTGATGAATGTCTGTCCGCTTCGATTTTTATTGTGTAATAAATAATTTTGTAAGCATAACAAATTCACCTAAATATTGTTTTTATGACGCGTAATACAATCAGATAAATTATTCCGAAAGTGTCCAACAATTAATCTGTTATTTCTTATGCATAAGAAGCGTAAATTTTGTTCGCCTATATGTGGATACAACGAATGAACGAGAATACGGATTTATAAGTGTGTCATGGTGAAACAATTTACATTCATTTAATTTCCTATGTTTCCCAAAATTAATCAATGCTATAACCTCACGAAATTGAATAATAATATATAAAATATAAATACCGATCTATTTTCATTTGACTTGAACATAGTTTTACATATACTGTATTTTAATTTAAAGAGGAATATTGTTAAATTATATATTTTAATTGCCTTTAATATAACCGAAAAGCCAGATGGGATAAGAAATTAATATGCACTCCTCTTTAATAAGCAATTTTTTCGTCACTCTTGACTATTAATACGTGCTTCAATTATCCCAGGCATGCTTTTTAACGAATAATTAATATTCATTCTCTTGCTAATTGTGTAATAATTGTTGCTTTTGAAATTTAAAGCAGAGCCAAATGTAACTACACTAGCACCAGCTGCAAATATTCAGATATTACTCGGATACAAACACATAAAATATGTAGCCTAAACTGAAAGTCTCAGCAAAATCTTATTTTAATAAAATTAGGTTCAAACACTTCTTGCAAACAGAGATATTTCCAAAATAAATTAGAATATCAAATATATTCCATAAATTCATTACAGTCCAAAATATATTCTAAATAATTCACAGTTATTTGATTGATTAATTCAATATACCATATTTAAAATAAGGATTTTGTAATTTATTGCCATGGCGATGTATCGTAGGACCCCAAATTTAATAGTAACGGGACCAAAAATACAACATTAAACTTTTTTGGGCCCATAACACTACGCTCTTAGTAAATGGGGGACATAGAGACATATTGCATATACGATAAATTATAATTCTCTTAAAGTAAATATATTTAAAATAGTTATGGATTCTTTTTCCAAGTTATTAAAACTTTTTAACCAATTAATTTCTTTCTAAATGATAATCATTTCTACGAGAAACCGGGAAACCCGAAAAAAAATACAACTGTATTTTATAAATGCTGTAAACTTCTTTATTTAGATCAAACCGTGAATATATAGAATAGCCCATATTCATGGAATAAATTTTCTTAGTAAAGAGGTTATTGAATTGATAATCTGTTATGCACCACAGTACAACGACCCTTTATTTTATGATAATAAACTTGCCGTAATTTTTCACATAACCATTCGGGGTCTGTTACATTTCTCTTACTGAAAATTGATTTGTACCCTCCAGGGTACATTGTAGGGTATCCACTATGTCGGATGGTAGATAGCTTGTTAGGAGAGTACAACATATGCCAATTTGATTTTTTTATATTGTTTGATAACAATCTATTACCAACCAATGGGTTAAACAAAATAAATTAATTGTGGCGGCTGAAATCGGTGCCCTCCATTAGCTTATTAATTTCTGTTTTCATTGGTCCATTTCAGCTTCAGTCAGATCTCACAATTATATATAAATTGTAAACAATATAAAAAATCAAATCGGCTGATATGAGTCATAGTGAGTGTTTGTACGCATAATATAATTTAGATTCTATTCTTGCTAAGAAATCGATCTTATATGTCCAATTAAAATGTAACACAGCTTATTATCTCCAATTGGACATACTGGTTATAATGGTATTTTTATTGAAACCTGGTGTGTTATAGAGCTATCCGGTTATAAATCAAGGGGGTCTACTATGGTAGGGGTGGCTTATGTGCAAATAAACTTTGCACCTATTAACTAAGACCCCGGATAATCTTAAATGAACTACGCCAAATTTTTTTAATTCTGGCCGAATTTTGTAACTTTGACCAGAATTATGCCATGCCAGTTCCCTTAACTCAAGGATCACGTTAATATGTATAATCCTAGATCAGCAGAAAAGAAAATTTTGTTAATAATAAGAGTAAGAACAAAACAAATATTTATACAGTATGTATAATTGTATATTCTATAAAAACGCGACTGAATCGTATCGATAATATCGATATAACGTTTTCAGATGGTCACACGCTTAACCAAAAGTAGATAATCACATTTTTCTAGTTCCTTCCAATCGATATCATTTTCACAAAAAAGGGTATACCACAAAACATCCCAAATAATAGTGATCGACCAACTTGTGTACTTTCGTCTTTTACCTGAATTATGTCGCAATCGATTCGTGTAGCCGTGATATGTATAGGATAAAAGACGCGTAAATAGATCGAATATAAAAAAGTACATTATTATTTACAAATGTTGCAGTGTAGTTAAAAAAAAAAGTATATAGTTTGGCATATAAAAAGTATTTATCATTATTAATTATTAGTATTGTTTGGCATTACCATATGTGGATTTATATTGTATCATCTTAGCCGATCAAAGAATTTTATTTAAAAAGAACGATTCTCAATTACAAAATTTCTCCTCATCACACACCTTCGATAATCTAACTAATAATACAAGAGTAACGAGATTATTTTTGGTGTGTGTATTATACGTCTTAATCTTTAATCGATTCGGATTTTTCGTGTTTTGTATATAAGTCTCTCCTCCCTCAAATACAAATACAATTTCAATAATATAATCTACCTAAAATAACAAAAATGGCTGACACAGAATATCCGTTCAACAACCCACGTCCCGCGTTTAAGGATAGAGTAAATGAATCATCTCAACACTTTCCAGAATATGCTGCAAAATATGTGACATCCTTATTTCCGATTCAAGACTGGATCTTACGCTATAATCTAATTTGGTTTATTTCTGACTTGATTGCCGGACTAACAGTTGGTGCAGTAGTAATTCCGCAAGGAATGGCCTACGCCAAAGTTGCTGAATTAACCCCTGAATATGGTCTATATACGTCCTTTGTGGGCGTCTCCATTTATGCTTTGTTTGCTACATCCAAAGACATAACGATTGGACCGACAGCTGTCATGTCACTATTGTTGGGTCAAAGTATCGTGAAAATCCAAGCTGATTGGCCTAATCCGGATCCTAAGCATCCGGTGTATTCTAATGTTGAAATTATAACTGCTTTATCTTTAATTGCTGGTCTTATTTCAGCTATTCTCGGCTTCTTACGTCTTGGAATTCTTGTTGATTTCATTCCTTTTCCTGTAATTGCTGGTTTCAGTACCGGATCAGCTATCACTATTGCGATTGGTCAAGTTTGCAAATTGTTGGGTATAGTTGGTATTAATTCAAAAGAATCAGGATATCTGGTCCTGGGTAAAACTCTTAAAGCACTCGGCGGAACTAAAATCGATGCAGTAATGGGAATATTTTCATTGATACTCTTATATGGTGTCAAATATGCATGTCAGTTTTGTGGAAAAAGATGGCCAAGATATGAACGTACCTTCTTTTTCATTTCAATTCTCCGAAACATCGGCGTTGTAATTCTTGCAACGGTTATCGCCTACATAGTCAATATTGGAAAAAAAACCAGTCCAATCGCTATTTTAAAGACTGTCCCGAAAGGTTTTAGTCATGTTGAAACTCCACCTGTGAATAGTGAAGTTATAAGTCACATCAAAAGTTATATTCCGATTGTTGTTATTATCTTGATTTTGGAACACGTCGCCATATCCAAAAACTTTGGGCGAATTAACAATTATACTATCAACCCAAGTCAAGAGATGATTGCAATTGGAATTACAAACATTATCGGACCATTCCTTGGGGGTTACGCTGCTACCGGTTCTTTCTCACGCACAGCTCTTAAATCAAAATCTGGTGTACGAACTCCACTTGCGGGTATTTTCTCCGCCATATTGGTCGTTTTGGCCTTATTCTTCTTGACATCCGCTTTCTACTATATTCCGGATTCTGCGCTTGGGTAAGTAACTGCTAAATATCTTATGATGATTAATGATGAAAAAATAATAACGATAAATAATTCTATATTTAGCGCTGTGATTATTCATGCTGTATTGGATTTAGTGTCACCGTGGAGATACATTATCGGTTTATACAGAATTCAATTCTGGGATTTCGCAGTATTTGTTGTGGGGGTAGTTTTCACCTTCTTCACTACCATTGAAGTAAGTATTCATTCTCGTATTTATGATATATATATTTTATTCATTAATAATTTTATTATCATTATGAACCATTAGATTGGAATATACGTATCAACGGGATTAGCTCTTGTAGTTTTGTTGGTCCGATTGGCGCGACCCCAAATTGAAGCATTAGGACGATTCCCATTAGGAGGCGACAATCAACCAAAATACGCTTACGTTCCACTTGATCACCCATCATTCACTGCAGCCTCAAATCCACCTTCAGGTGTTCTCATATTCCGACTCGGTGAATCACTTACTTATCCAAACGCCAGTTTTATTGATGAACAGATTGTCGGGTACGCAAAAAAACAGACTCGACGATTCTTCGAACGAGCAAAAAAGAAAGGAGATCGACCATGGAATGATGCAGGTGGAAATGATGACGAAAATGAGAAAGCACCAAGATTACGTGCTGTTATATTCGACTTTGCAGGTGTCAATGTGATTGATTCGACAGGTGCCCAAGCGCTGACTGATATTCGAAAAGAGTTGAATAAATATGCAGCCCATAATGTTGAATTTCATTTCGCCAATCTTGCAAATGAGAATATTCAAAATGCTCTCCGGCTCACTGGATTTGGATCATTAGAACCATTAGCGTCAACACTTGATCATCATAATGATGCTACCGCAATATCTGAAAAAGCAAATACAACCATTGCTAAAGATGAAGAAAAGGCAAATATAACCGTTGTTAAAGATAAAGAAAAAACAAATATAACTGTTGCTACAGATGAAACTGCAAAGAAATTCTTCCATTTGTCATTAGATGCCGCTATTAGTGTTGTTGCTCCTGAATGGAGGAAGTAATATTTTTTATTATTAATTCATTATACATGTACGTATTTATTCCACCCTGCATTATTACATAAAAACATTACTCGTAAATATAAAATAAATATGCATCCATCATATATTGGATAAGAATTTATCCGTTAATTTATACGATTCAATTCGTTTTATCAATCCCCCCTCTTTTTTATCACATTTCCA
>CAJVPL010001749.1:0-12007 GCA_910591945.1 Ambispora gerdemannii | reverse complement strand
TATAATTTTGATATTTCCTTTTTTAGAAATTATACTAGACTGGCCCGGCCAACCTGGTTGATAAAATTATAATAACCAGGCTGGTCGATAAAAATATGGTGACCCATATCACTAATTGAAGGAAGTTAGTTTGTTATGGATGTTTTTCACATGTATCATTAAACACGTGCATAACATACATTCTAAAAAAGAGTCATATCTTCATATAGAACTTCCATTTGCGGATGTTAATACATGTATTGATATCAATCGTTAGCGATAAACCAGAATACTTTTATAATGTTTTGAGCTAATTAAACTTCCAAGAAATCATCTTCTATCTTTATAGTTACTTACTAAAGAGTAGTTTTAGGTATAGTGTCTGTCAAAAGATTAAATGAGGTGGTTTTTATGTTTTGATTACTACCGCTACTCTGAAAAATAATCTGCGCAAAATTTTCTCAATATGCGCATTATCTGCGCAACCAGTTTCCAATCTGCGTATGGGCTGATTTGACTCCCAAAACAATTTAGAGTTTGCCAAGTGTTAAGTCGACTGTGGAAATCCGCGCATATCGATATCGATATCGATATGGTCATTATATATAGCATTCAATGATCTATTTTGGATAGTTGAAAACTATAAAATTAGTGATAATCTATGTTTTATATTTAATAATATAAAAAAATAGATTTTTTCGTTTATTAAAATTAGGATTCTATTTCTTTGCTCAAATAAACTAGGGATTGGTTGCATGTACGTACTTTGCAAGTAACTCGAGCAGAAATTGTGTTACAATAACTCGGGTAAATTCAAATTACGTACTTGTATTTATTAATTCCACGTAGAAGGGAGATCGAAATTACGCTATTTCCGTGTAATACAGTATTTTGAAACGGATAACGATCAAAATTCTTCTTTTCAAGTAAATAAGTGTCGGAAAAAACGTGTTGCTTAGAAGATATAATTATCACGATAAGCATTAGCCACATTTTGACCGGAATTGAAACATACTGATACCAACACAAATAGCAAAACAGAATTTAATATTGTACTCGAGTCATTCGGTTAATTACCTGTGCCATAATTTGACTCGAACAACAAGTTATAAGTCGAGTAAGAGACCCTGATGACATTTGTTCCATCGTCCAATCCCTAAGATCAACTTAATTTCTTCACTAAAAGACTAAAAGCAACAAACCAAAGTCCTTTTCTAAAATGGCTTTCCAATTAAAATCTCTGAATTCATGCATGCAAGTAAAGAAAACATTTCGTTATCATTATATCAAGCTGTCGTTATAACGAGAACCACTCGACTCGTAAAGCTGAAAAACCTTGATTACGTATATATATATTATTACACAGGTAGAAAAGGGTTGGTACACTAGTGGTTTTGTTGAGGTTTAGATGGTTTTCTCCTAAATTCAATGAATTGACTAAACACCACTAGAGTACCAACCCTTTTCTACTTGTGGTATTCATGTGGAAGCAATTATCAATAAAACATGATCGTTATCCAATCTAAGTAGTCTAAAGATTCTAGACCGTCGCTTTATTGCGGGAATACTTCACCATTTCTGTCTAAATTAATCAATTTTTATCTCACTTGTCGCACCACAAAACAAATAATCAGATTAAGATTTGCGTGATGTCAATTTGCAGACAACTGTCACACTTGCGCTTGGAGCAGCAATTTTGGTAACATTGATTTTTCGGAATACGTAGGCTATAAGAAAAGTTGCACATAATATGTCTGGAAAAGTGTGAGTTTTTGCGTGTTTTACGGACATATAAACACGTAAAATCGCGTATGCACATATTCGACTTCTAGTTTGGTTTTTACCTATTTTGCAGTACTTGAAATAACTAACTAACAAACCCATAAGCAAAACTAAATTAATACTATATTAAAATAGCAATATAATCTCTATCATTTATTTAAGTTCAAAATTTGGTAGTTAGTTAATTCGTTTATTGCTAACTAAAGTTTTATACGTGCGTAAAACCTTAACGTTAAAACTGGACTTTTTCGTACCATGATTGATTTTTTAACAGAATTTTCCGTAATACAGTCATATCAACCTGCAAACGTCACCTTGTTAATGAGTTATAGATTCTTCTAGAGTATTAGAAATCTATTTTTAACATTAATTCTAATACATGTACCACAAAATGGTTAAAAATTGCATAATAAACTTTAATTTGGAACACATGATTTGACACCAGTCCGTTGGACGAACAGTACCCTGGTAATGCTCACTAGCACTGACCATATCACATGCATACAGAAGCAAAAAAAAAAATACGAGCTTAATTGATACACAAGTACAATGAGTAAAGTGCCATATATATAAATTTTATGTTGTATGACATTACTACATGTAGCAAGTATCTGATGATAGAAATAGCAAAGCCAGAGAAGCAACAATTAGAAGTTAACCAGGGAAATAAGTTAACCAGGGAAAGCTATCATGATAATTAATTCGTTCAATAAGGAATATCTCCCATTGTTCTGATTTATTTAGCAAAGTAAAAGAATTTGCTTTTGTCATAGTTCTTTGTCCTTCTTTTATATTCATACTGCAAGTTCACGCATGTACATGCATTGTACATACATATTTATTTGAACACGCTGCATAGATCTTAACGCTAAAAAGATTACTTTTATCCATTGAAACAAATAAACAACATGAAAATTCTTTCTCACACGTAAACAATTAAACAATCGAAAAGAAAATAGAAATGACGTTTTGCAATTATTTAATCCAAAAAAAAAACATTCACTGCCGATTATATATATTATTCAACGTGCTGCTTCCTATTTATAATGGTAAAATGACACGACTCCGTTTTGTATGTCCATTATTCATTATCTTAGTGGACGGCATTTCATTATCGCAGATTATGTTATCCATTACCTTGAGATGACATTATTCGTTAGTATATGCATTTTAGTACTCGGAAAATGGTTTATCTTTGTGTAATAGCCCGACGAAAAGAAACAATACTGATATACAATATTGTATTATGCATCTATGTATACATATCTCAACAAATGCTAATTTCTAAGCTTCTTGAAAAGAGAAAAAACCGTAATACATACAAACGGTAGCCAAAAACAAGCACCAATTAAAATAAAACAAGGGTTCCTTCATTCTTATCTTTTTTTGTTTGATTTATCAAGAGACAGACGGGCGCCAACTTCGGCGTTTATTTTTTTTTGATTGTACGTAATACTGTGAATTCTACCCAATCATTCTATCCGTTTTTCCGAATGATATCGATATCCTCAATGTCTTTTAGAAATGGTGAATAGCACTATGTGAAACGACGAACCTCGAGTAAATAACCTTATGTACGTGTTTTTAATCTCTGTTCCAAATACGCCGAATAATTAACTTCGCTTCGAGGGAATTACCCTATGCGTATCCACTTATTTTATCTACTTTTATACTAGTGTGTGTCATTCATGGTGATAGATGATATCAAATCGTGAAAAACATGTGATTTCCGTTGTAAACTATTTTGGGAATTTCTTATTGACATCGACATTATTAATGAAATGGAATTCGAACAATAGAAAACGTGTGCTAATTCACCGACTCTTAGCATTCTTCTTTCTGTTTCGTGTTTTTTTTTTGTTTGTCTGATATGAAAAAATCATTCGAGGATTTAACGAAGTTGATAACAAAATTCTGGGCTAATTGATTTTAATTTTACCGTAAACCACTTAGAATTCATTAGACAGGCTGCTGCTAGCAGTATTACCTTCCACGACATTATTATTATTTCACATAGAATAATGTACATGTTCATGTACATGTACATCTACGAAAGATGATCTGAAATCAATTAAATTACAGTATTTGTTTTTTCTCCACATATTATTGTTACTTTATCGTAAATAATACCTCATTTACGCACACCCGCAAATAACGTAATTTTCTATAAAAAATTGATATAAACTCGTGTTTCCCCGTCATTGTGTACGTTTACAATATATAAATTCTGGATAGACATGCACAAAATTGCGTTATTATTATAATAATAAATCAATTTTTTCATTCATTCTTACCCACCCACCACTCATTTACTCTCGAAAAGTCATACGACAATTTGATTTTATACACACCGCACACGAACTTTTTTATTCATTTCTTAACCGAACAATACCTAAAAAAAAAAAAAGAAAATCCTTTTCTTTCCCCAATATAAAATACACGCGCGCGTGTCTTCGTAATAAAAAAAATTATAATGAGCGGATTCAGCTGGAAAAGTCTAGGTAGACGAGATACAATTACAAGTAATAGTAGCAGTATAAGTACGAGGAGTAGTAATTTTACATCAAGCGAACGATCCAATAGTCCGGTCACTCCACCAATACCATCAGATAATGAACAGGTGCATATTGCTTGTGGGCCACAGATAATAAATAGTATTGATGAGCTGACATTTCAACTATTTCAATATGACGAATTAATGAAGCTTGATAAGAATGAAAGCACATCGTCATTTTTCCATGATTTAAATAAAGAAGTGTGGAAGTCATTGACGCCACCTCCAATTTCTCTTCTCTTAAAAGAAGGCAAAAGTAAAATTTTGGATATTGGGTGAGTTTTAAATTTACTTGAACAATTTGCTTTGATTTTGAGAGTCGCATCAAAATCTGATTTCTTCGCTTCCTTCAAAGATGCTCGTCAGGCGCATGGATATTAGAAATGGCTCAAGAATTTAAAGAATCTGTGCTTGTTGGACTAGACGGTAAAACAGCTGAATTTCCTAAAGACACACCATCAAATGCCGCGTTTATTGAATGTAATGTTTTAGATGGAATTCCAGTAAGTGTATAAGAAACGATCGATTGAATCTATCCATCGGATGATTAATAATCTCGATTGACTTTTCTGTCTATAGTTTCCTGAAAACACGTTTGATTATGTACACCAATCGGGAATGTTATCATCATATACAACAAACGAATGGCGAACAATAATATACGATATTGTTCGAGTATTAAAACCAGGTGGTTATGTGGAGATATCTGGATTGGATTTTCGATACAGTAAAGCCGGACCTGTAACAAAGAAAATTCATCGAGCTTGTAAGGTTTATTTATTACGTTAATTATTTGTGATTACATGTACTTATCAATATTCTTTCATATCGGGTTAGACGTAACTTATATCGAATCCAAGGGAAAATCATATTCAATAATACCATATTTGGATGGATTCTTGCGAGATCTTAACGCAATTCCCGACATAAAATTCGACGAACAAGCGGTTGCTATCGGTACTTGGGGTGGAAATCTAGGTGAAACAGTGAGTATTTTAATTTCTTGGCGGGCTACCGAGTTCTTACTGTACGTATTTCTAATTCTTATCATCTCATCAAAGATGCAACAAAATCATTTAAATGTGTATCGAGATCGAGCTATTGCTCCAAACCTGGCATCAATACTGGAAATGAATGAACAAGAGTATATCAATCATGTTAATCGACTGTCCACGGAATTTTTCCAGTATCGAACTACGTGTTCTTATTTTCGAATACACGCGAAAAAAGTCTCGACCAATAATAGTCAGAATGGAAGTAACGGCAGACATCTAAATGTACAACAACAACAATCATCAACAACATCATCAACAACATCATCAACATCATCACAAATGAGCAAATATGGATTTCGACGGTCGCATAGCTATGATAATAAATGGTCGTAACAAAAAAACGACATCCATAAATGGAAAATTATCACGGATTAAAAATTTTCTTATCATGATTTCTTACTTTATGTTTCTTTAATTGTATATTTTCCCACGCTAATGTATTTAGAGAAAAAGTACTTTATTTTTTATTAATTACATTAATTACACAAAAACTAATAATTCGAATTGTCGTCTTGAAAATTTAATTTTTATTTGAACGGACTTTAGTAGAAAATTAGAAGCGATGTGACATTCCTTTTCCTTTATGGTATAGTATTGATTACGACCATTTTCACATTTTTTATGTAATTAATAACGAAAATAAAACAACCATCAATAATTCCGAAGCATCGCATTATCATCATTCAGAACAGAATGTGACCAATCACAGTGTGTAAATGCAACGTTATACGTACATGTTCTTTGTCGCTGAAACGGAGACGTTTGTCCGCAACTATATACACGCGGCGAACATCCGATCACGGAAGTCATTTAATGTGTATACAACAATAGAAACTACATTTTTCGGGTACACGAGATGATCACACTTGGATAAAGATAAAGTGTACAGTTCACAGAAATCTAAACCGAGGCTTTCAAAAGCAATCTTCATACAACCGTACCTCCAAACTTATTGTGTTTCCTTCAACATGCCCGGACATTTGGTGAAACGATAGTGGAAATTTAGAAAACATGAGTAAAGCAAAATTGTTATAAAGAATATAAAGCGTGTTGGTCGCAATTCGGATATAAAACAAATATTTAATTATGATAAACCGCCAAAAATAGAGCTGAGACGGAGAAAAAATTCCAGAACAATGACCTAATTTCACGAAACTTATAAATATCATTATCGACATAACGTCAGTCGGTTGCTTTTGTTTATATGCTAGCAATTGCCTTATATGAACACAAATACGTATGGAGTCGATCGATTCTTTATTATCATTATAAGTTATAAAAAAATCCAGGGACAACAAAAACAAACTTCTCTCCGAAAAACAATTTTTTTTGAGAACAAATTTTTATCTTTTCGAAAACAAACTTAACAAACTTCGAATATTAAAACAAACCACCATGAATATTCAACTCGCCGATACTCAATATTCTATTTTGGCGGAGGATCAACGGCAAAAATTAAAATTGCTATTCGAAGCAATAAGCATCGAGCAGAATCATTTCTCATTTGAAATCAAAGATGATGGTTTGGAAAAAAACGAAAGCGATTCTGAATTAGAGGATGAGATCTTTTTTCTTGTTCGTTTGCATGCGCCATTTCTATCCGATCTGAAAGTCGATTATACCATCCCGTGCACTATCAAATACCAATGGGAACACGAAGACACCCCAGAGATCTTGGAAGCCGCAATTTATTGTCATCGGAAACTGAACAACTATTACGATGACGAGAATAACATTAACATACCACAAGAAATCCTTGATCGAGACGCGGAAAAACGTGACAATTGGCATCTCTACAAATCAGCGTTTAATAATCTCAGTGAAGCACGATGGCAAGAGAAATTTTTCGAAGATACGGAAAAATATTTACCGGGATTCCATTATCTTTACGACTTTCAATGGGAACCGGTTCCCGGCCACAACGATTTCGGGCAAAACGATCTTATACTGACCGATGGGTGTGGTTGTTTTGCGGTTGTGGAGGTCAAATTCATTTCACCTTCGAATTCAGAAGATATTATTTTAGATAAACTGCATAAAGTTGATGAACAAGCGAAAAAGTATAGGGATCTTTTCTTGAAAGCTAATCGGGATGATATTAATGTGTTGACGGTCATTGGAGTTACCTTTACAAATCAGGACGATGGGACTGTTGGATTTGTGGATGATTTCGATGAGAATATTGCGTATGCCATCAAATATAACCGTAGACTGAATAGAGTATCGGCTTCATCCATCGATAGTACTGTAAATAATCCAAATCTCACCTTTGAAGATGGTCGATTGAAATATTCGAGGACGAAATTCGAAAAAAGAGGTAAAATAGATCATGTTTTTTTTTCTCTTCCTAAAACCAGATTCTAAATATCTTGACTTTCATCAGAGAAACAGAGTGGGGCGCTACGAAAATCAATGTTCAAAAAATCAGCTGATGACGAACTTGGCATACACGAGAAAAGTTTCCTTAATCATGATTTAATCCTTGGAGATTCGACCACAACACATCATAACCCTCAAAAAAGGGGCATCGAGCTTATAGTTCAGAATTTATGTGATTGGGATCGCGAGATGAAACAGGAAGTAAGTCGACTCGAAGCAATAATTCAAAAGCAATCAGAGCGTGAAAGGGAACTTTACGTCAACCACGTGAATGAGATTGAAGAAATTCAACAACGTAATGAAAAGCGATTTGAGAAACAGGAAAAACGCCGAAACAAATTGCAAGACGAGATTCAAAGGCAAGAAGATCTCGTTGAAAGATTACAGCAGGAAAAGAAAAATGTCAAGCAAGTTTTAATGAGAAAAATTGATAAACTTCAACAGAAAGTCGAGCTTCTTCAAGGGAATCAGTATGATGATACCAAATCAAAACTATCAGCTTCTTCATCAGCATCAGCATCAACAACATCATCAGTAATTTGTGATCAATCGGAGGACGAACAACAACATGAACAAGAAATTGGTTCACCTAAACATGCACACATACACTGCAACCATCGAATTCGAATCTGTGACGAATATTACGATGAATTTTGATATCTGTGTAGATTTGGATCAATTCTTTTTGATATACAAGGTAATAAATACTTTTTGCACATTATGAACTCCAGCAAATTCACTTGATAACCTATATCAAATATACTCGTAAATATGTACTATAAAAAGGAACGTAAAGTTCTTTGCATTTAATGTTTGCTATGAATAAATAAAAAAACATCGAAAATTCTTGAAATGAAAGACGAGACATAAACACAAAGTAACAGTCATTAAAGCACGCAATAATACAGGTTCGTCAGTGTGATCTGCTATAACAAAAGTTTGTCATGTAAGCTGGAAATTTAATGTGCAAAATTTGAATCAATTCTCTATTTACTTGTGTGCATGAATACAAATAATGAACCGCTCTACAAAGAAGTTTTAGGCTACTCTTAATTGACGACGTCAATAAAAATAACAACAAACACAATTTGTTCTCATAACAATGCTCGAACACCGCGATATGTACTATACAAAGTAGGCATGCGTTTTGGTGTCGTGAAGGTACTGAAATAAATAATAATCAACTTGGCATCAAAAGGTGGTCGGGGAAGTGTTTTTAGATTGCTGTATGGGAATTAACTTTACGTATACATGTACATGTATGAAAGTACATCTGAGAAAAATGCTCCTGTATGTCTACGAAAAAGTTGTATATTTCTGTAATGGTGTACTTTTACGTGTAAATTGAGTACATAAATGCACGTCTGTAAAACGAACCCTTTTACATACGTATATCGAAATTTACAGGCGCATTTTCTTATAGAAATTATGTAAAAGGTTTTTACTTGGTCACATTTTCAAAATTGTTAGGTGGCCATTAGCAAAGTACGTACCTTGATCGATGTTTTCTAGATAAAAAGTCACATGAAAGAAGTTCAACTAAATACATATTGAACCTTTCAATTTTATAAATAGTGTTACAGTAGTAACATAAAAATCACAAATTCAAAAATAATCAAAAAACATGAAAATCCTAAAAATATTCATATAATGATAAAATCCCCTAGTATTATTTCACTTTTTATTATTTCACTTTTTATTTTTCACTTTTATTTTTCACTTTTTATTTTTCATTTTTATATATATTACTTCACTTTTATTATTTCACTTTTCATTTTTTCACTTTTATTATTTCACTTTTTTGATTTTTCACTTTTATTTTTCACTTTTATTATTTCACTTTTTCAAAATTTCACTTTTCACTTTTTTTTAAGTTATTTCACTTTTTATAATTAGTTATTTCATTTTTATATATTTTTATAATTATTCATTTCACTTTTTGTAATTTTGAAAAATGTATAAATAGAGATGCTATCTGAGCCTTAACTCGACATGTTGTAACTAAAAATAAAAATCTCTCTTAACAAAAATCTTCCTTCAAATACTTCTTGTTTCTCATATTTTCTTTATACACTTCAAATTTTATATATAAGTGATCTTATATTGTATTGAATCTATTAAATTGCTGACAGTTTTATATCATATTGCGCTGAGCAAATTGCTATTATTAATTTTGGACTTTATATTGTATTGTGCTGAACAAATCACTATTATTAAATTACTGAGCTTTATATTGTATTATGCTGAACAAATTGCTGTATTAAAATTATTGAAATTGAATTATAAGTATTTTTACTTTTTGTTATTTGAATTTTTAATTATTAATGAATATTTCTCACTCGTGAGAAGAACAAAGTGAAAGAGTTTTTGTTATTGTTATTACTAATTATATTACCTTAAAATTCTAGAAAGCTTTATGCTAATATAGAATTTCCCTTTATTATTTCTTTATTTTCTCTCCCCTTTGACCTTTACTCTCCCACAACTCTCCCATATTATTATTTCTTTTCAAGTAAACACAATTTCTGTAGAAATTGGCATAGGCTTTAAATATATCTTTTCTCTCTTAATATTTTCTTTATCAGTTTATATCCTCCCCCAATTCAGATTTTTGTTTGTAAGCTAATTTAACAATTAGTGAACAAACTTGTATCAATATTAATAATTGATATTAAAAAAAAAGATGCAAAAGAGCAAGTATAATTGAATAATTAAAAATATTAAATATGAAATAAAAAGATAAAGAAAGGCAAAAATAGATTTTACTAAGCAAAATTTTGAATAATATAACTCTTTATTTTAATATATAATATATTAACTATATAATAATGAAAATAGTTCTGCAATCTTTTTATCACTACTTTTGCTTTAATCTCTTTTTCTTTAGTAACTGTGTAAGATTTTTTTAAGATAATTTTTTGCTTCTTATTTAAATTCATTTTTTTTAAAGAAAACAAATACAATAACTTATAGTTCTTGAATAAAAAAATCTTTATTTAAAGTTCCTGATAATACTTCTAAAAGATAGAATATATATAATTAGAATTATTTAATTTATATATAAGTCATATGATTAACTATAATAGTTCAAGATTTCATATTTTTATATTATAAACTGCAAACTTTACAAAGTAATAGATAGTATTAATATATTAAATTTATATTCTGACACAAAAGATGAAATAATAAAAACTTATTATTTTATAAAATTATTATATAAAAGTATAGTATATCAATATATAATATATAAAAATATTTATTAATTACAGGATCTCATATTAATGATTGTGATTTCAAGCTTTTCTCTTGATAATAATAATATTTTTTTCTTTCAGCTTCAGCTTTTGGTATATTTTTATCAGCAATATGCAGAATATCAAGTATATTAGTGAATTTTATAATTTTTGCATATATAATAATATAATTATAAATTAAACTTGATAAGTTTAAATATAAAATCAGTTATTTCGATATTATCATAAGAAAATTCAATATTAAATAATTAATAATATGTAAAAATTATTCATTAAGTGCAATTTCAATATAGAAACAAGAGTACAATTTTATTTAAAATTGTATAATTATTAAATTGAGTTTTGACTATATTATTATATATATATTTAAATTTATAAATATTTTTAATTTGTTAATAAAATTAGAATTATTAAAACAGTCTTTTTTAGTGAGTTTATGAAGTTCTTCCTTAATTTTTTTCAATTTTTTTATTCAACTTTATTATTGAATTTTTTGATTTTTTTATTGTAATATTAAATTTACTAATTAAAGTGATAGCTTTTGTAATAACATAATTACTAGTATTGGTTGATATCTTTTTTATTGTTATTGTATTATATTTTCTTTATATTAGTAATATAAATATTATAATCATCAACAATAAATGATTTATATTATATAAGACAAGTAATAGTTCTTTATTTTATATTAAATATTATAATCATCAACAATAAATGATTTATATTATATAAGACAAGTAATAGTTCTTTATTTTATATTATAAGAGTTCTTGATCAATATTAAGTATTATTAAAATAAGAAACAAAGCAGAAAGAACATCTACAAGTTTACAAATAAATTAAAATAAATTAATAATAGCATTTAAATAATTAAATCAAAAAATTATTAATTCTTACATCAATAATTAGTAGCTTAATATTATCAAGATATTGTTACAATTATTTTCAATAATTCCGTAATTAACGAATCTTTTAAAAATAATAGAAAATATGAAAATCTTCAA
>CAJVPL010001748.1:0-12020 GCA_910591945.1 Ambispora gerdemannii | reverse complement strand
AAAATTTATATAATTATATTAAATAATTAAAAATTTTAATAATATATAAAATAATAATTATTAATAAATTATATTTACCTTGATATTGCTTCTGTTTCTAATTTTTATATATGAGAATATTTAGAAATAGCTAATAATTGTATTCATGACAAATTTTAAAATAAGAAAGATATAATTAACAATAATAATAATAAATTAATGGGAATATAGATATGGAATGAATATTAAATGTGTTTAAATAATAATAAAATAATACTAAATCTAAATATATGCTATATATTAAAGTTAAAAGTGTATTATAAAAAACAAAGATAATATTGTTATCATTTGATTGACTTTTGAAATACTCAAAGCTATTTATAAAAATTAAAGGAATATTTAAAGAAAACTTCCAATATCTTAATGACAATTCAAAGTATTAATAATACTTTATAATTATTAGACTGAATATGAGTAAGTACTAAATATACTAGTGACAAAATCACTTAAAGGTTATTAATATTGATATGATTTATATTATTTTGATGATCAACGTTACTTATAACTAATCGGTAATATAGTATAATCATTCTATACCTATTATCTATATTACCTATAATCATATTTATAATATTACCTTGCTTTTTTATGAGATCTTACCTTACCTGGTAGCTACATATTCATTAACCTTAGTGAAAGAAAGATATGAATGTAAATATTTTCGTGTTGTTTCAAATAATTTGTAAAATAAACTCATTTATTATATTTTCTGTCAGGAGAGAATAAAAAATAAGCTTCCAGTAACCTGTTCGAGACTGTTTGCAGCAAAAGCAAAGAAACAAATTACGTAAACAAAACAAATCATTATTTACTTATGTTGTCAAATTAGATAATTAACTTATTTCTATATCTGATTATTGATTGATATTTTTAAAAATAGATTTGCAGAAATTGGCGAGAAAATCGGGAAAGATGAAGTATGGGTAGCTGCATTATTTTATGGACAGGTTTGTTAATGATTAATAATTGATGTTT
Source organism: Ambispora gerdemannii (assembly GCA_910591945.1). Lineage (NCBI taxonomy): Eukaryota > Fungi > Glomeromycota > Glomeromycetes > Archaeosporales > Ambisporaceae > Ambispora > Ambispora gerdemannii. Next base: position 11,006 of record CAJVPL010001748.1, on the reverse strand, counting down.
ATTATGATTTTTGTCTATCCGGTTTTATATACCTGAAATAATACGTTTGAAATTAATTTGTTTACCAAAAAAAGGCAAAACCAGACAACGAAGTTATCGAAAAACTGGCTCTCGTGTTAGATATGCATTTTGATGATGATTATTATAGGGAATCGTTTTATCCTGATAAAGGAGGGTAATGTTTGTCATATTATTTATTTATTAACTTTCATAAAAATTATCTTTTTGGTGTTTCTTTTATAATATAATATAATATAGTAAATCAATTTTATAGACTTGTAGAGGTTCCGCCTACTGATCCATTGATTTACCGATTTTATGAGATTATTCAGGTAATTCGAGTCTGGTAATGGTGCAAGGACTCTTAAATCGACAATATGTTTCATGCTAAAAATTCTATCAACTTCTTAACTAAGAAGTAAATATAAAATTTAACCGGTAATATTATAGGAAAGGACTTTCTTGATAGTATTACCGGATTTACTTCTTAGTTAAGAAGTTGATAGAATTTTTAACATGAAACCTATTGTCGATTTAAGAGTTCCTGCACCATAATTGAATTAAGTAATAATTTAACACGGATACTTTTTAGGTTTACGGGTACCCGTTAAAAGCCGTAATTCACGAGAAGGTAAATAAATAAAAATTGATAAAATAATGAAAACATTATGTTTATGTCAATATTTTCTTTGCTAGTTTGGAGACGGCATAATGTCGGCTATTGATTTCACCGCGAATGTTGATAAGGTATTTTTTGGTTTTCATTTTTTTTCGATTTGCTGTTTACTAAATCTTCGAAATAAATTTTTTTTTGAATAAATCAAATCAAACCGAAATCCGAATCTAAAAAAAAAAAGGTTGTAAAAGATGGCGGGGAGAGAGTCAAAGTCACATTTGAAGGAAAATTTTTGCCATATAAAAAATGGTGAAAAAGCTAATAATTATTATCGTGTGTATTATTTCTTTGAAAATTTGGGTTACTGGATTATTTTTTTGTAAAACACCGACGCCTGTTATGAATACTTTTTATTCTTTGTTCCTTATCTTTGACTGTTCGATCTGTACCTTTTTAATCTCGTATTTAATCAAATTCTTTGATGTTTAAATGTCAAATCAACTGACTTAAATAATTTATTATGAATAATGTAATATATCATTGAATAAACAAAATATAAATAAATAAATTCAACATCGATCGAAACTAGAACAGCACAGGATTCTTGTATATTTTCGCGTATCGTCCCAACGCCCATATAGTGAAAGTAAACTTATAATTCGGGTAACTGATCATACAGTTTTTGTTAAACACACCCTCGATGCCTTCTTGTTTCCATTCACCGTTCAGCTGTTGGCGTGACATTATAAACTACAAGTCATTATATAAATATGAAGAGTCATGAATTATTCGAGTCAACACGTTAATTTCTACTATTATGATGAATTATTATTATCATTACTCACCTCAATTCCTTTTCGAATAGCTCTCTCATCAGGATACCGAGCTGACATTAACGCGAGTACTGCCCATGATGTGTTGACTACTTGCGATTCGGCGTGTTGCACATATTCGCCTAACTCACACGACTAATAATATTATTATTCATAATATTCAAATTAATTTTTTAACTTTTTTTTACTGAACGAGATAAATAAAACAAATACTTTGTAAGATTCACCCCAGCCTCCATCTTCGCGTTGTCTCGAAATCAGGAATTCGCATCCTTTTCTTGATGTCGTGCTATTAATTTTATTATAATGATAAATAAGACATCAAACAAAAAAAAAAACTAATAACTAAACTAATAAACAAACCTATTTTCATAATTCTCCCCAAAACTCGCGAGACTCTCTAACGCAAACAACGCAGCATACGTGAAACAGATAGCCCAGCTACCATACCATCCACCGTCTTCTTTTTGACTCTTGTGAATGTATTTTGCGGCCTTGTTGCAAACCTCACTTTATTTATGCAAGAATTACCATTAATTACAAATGTTTAGATGAAAAAAACATTTGGTTAGTTGATAAATAAAATGAGAACAAAAAAACTTGCCTAATTTCATCAGACCGATAATCAGGATAATATTCACGGAACGTACACAGTCCAGTCAACACAGATGTTGTACATTCAGGATAACTATACTCGATCATGATATTATCAAATACTTCTGCAGGATTAATCCATTCAAGCCACCACGGCCCACGTATCAATTCATAACTCGCAAATCCGCCATCACTGTTTTGCAATGATAGAAGCACGTCTACAGCTTGACGAAGACGTTCTTCAGAGACAGGCTTGGGTGTATATCTATCCTCGTACACACATAACTCACAAAAATGAAACTCTTAATTATACTTTTAAAGTAGAATTATTGTTTACTTACTGTAATTTCTGTAAAAGAAGCACAGCTTTGAGTCCTTCAGCAGTAGAGTCTGAAACCGTGTACCCTTGATCTCGTGTACTAAAAGGCCAAGCACCTTTCGATATATGCCTGTAACACATGTCTGTCTCTGGAACATTCCGCTTGATTTGACAATCATCCAGAAATTCAAGTGCTCTCAACATTGACTCGTGATTCGATGGTTCGTCGGCAAGACCTAAAGGCAATGCCAAACGTGCAATTTTCAATCTTGCATATTAATAATAAACAGATATATGCGCTTTTTTTATTACCTGATTCTATAACAGCTTGAACAGTAAACGCGGTATCCCATAATTGACTTCCATTAGTCCCGTTCATCATCATCCCTTCAGCACTCATCCTAGATGCAATGTATTTTAAACTTTAGAATTTCGTACATTATACTCAAAAATATAATTCACCTACCACATAAAATCAATGATTTTTGACTGAGCTAATTTAAACGCCTCGGAATCGGGTCCTTCTTCGAGATACGCAACCACCAAATTCATCGCTTTGTTGACCTTAAACAGTTTCCCAAAAATTTAGATTAATTCTCAATCTCACAAGAAAAAATCCTTTAGAAATAAAATATACAAGATAAGCATTATTATTTGTCAAATCACTAATATATACATACAGGACCTAGATCAAGGTAAAACGTATTCTCATCTTCAGCTTTCACTTGTTTATATACTTCATTAAGTGCATGCTTCCGCAAATCAACAACATTTGGAATTTTTTCATAGAGACTTAGTATTCCTATTAAAATATTTATTTCAAGAGAACCCATTTAATTTACCTTGATTATTTCTTCAACACAAACATCGTCATATCTAATCAATAAGCAGCCCGACTATTATAGCCATACTCACCGTTAAGAAAACCGAGCAACCCAGGATGCGGCACATACAAATCAACTTCACACACGTCGTTTCGTGCATATGCCCAATTAATTGATTCATACGGTTGCACGTATAATTCTTGACGTAGTTGTTTGATGAACGGACATAAGTCGGCGCCTACTCGTTTGCCGTAGATGTAGCTCATTGGAAGATACACCATACGTGTGTGGCACCAGAATCGACCTGGGTGAAAAGGTATAGAATATGGTAATAGCCTATGTTTATATGTAACACGTGTGTGTGCGTGTAATTAATTATATTAAAAAAATATATAAATTGTTATTGGTAATTTGACAGTTGTGTACCAAAATTCTGGGATTATCGGATTCAAGCCTTCCCAGTCGTAGACATTCAACACGGCCAGCCAGAATTTCCCCCATGAAGGAGATCCAATTGCACCTCCTATATGAAACCCAACAAATTACTCTTTTACCATTGCTATTATATAGAAATCATTGGGCAGGGCAAAGGCAATTACCTAATTTATGAAGCGTAGCTCTACTTTTCACCATTACTGGGTGATCCGCGTCCACACCCAAAATACGAAGTGCGACATAGTTCAACGCAGTTCCGAAAACAGTTGAAGGACCTTCTATGTGTCTATATAAACGTATCAAGCAAAAAATCACGTCAACTCTCACAATTCAACTTAATATACATAATGAATAACTTAGTAGTCATGAAAATAAATTTAATATTCGGAATAAAAAACTTACATGCCCCAGCCACCGTCGTCTTTATGCGCTCGATTAAACAAATAACGCGTAATTTCAGTGGACCAGCTCTTTGGAATTGGTGTGTGCGTGATATACATTGCGATAATTATTCCAGGTAACAGAAACATTGGACCGCCGTATTCACCAGCCCAGTGCCCGTCCTCGGTTTGTAGTAACTTGAAAAACTCGAAGCCATTGCGTGCTGCTTCGAGGGCGGTTTTGGGAGTATCGAGTTGTTTGTTTGGCTAATTTATTTATAATAATACAAAACTGTCAAATAATGAAAGACTTCGTAATATAGTGTATAAAATGATAGGATAGTGTCTTACTTACAAAGGGAATCCCAAGCCAATACTTATCGCATATAGACTGAGGCCATTTCCTCAGTTCTTCGTCGTTTTCAAGGTAATGCCACGTTTGTCGGCCATGTTCCACTTTGAGTCGCCAACGAAGAGGGTCTGTGCCTTGAGGGTTTTTTGGAAGCTGTGTGTCTACGAAATCAAATGTATTTGGTGGCATGTTTTTGGAAGAATTGGAAGTTGCGGGAAGTTCTTGAGCACATTTTAAAGTTACTAATTAACACATGCAGTATGATCAAAAATTAATGTTAAACACACATGTAAGAGCATGCTTAACAATCTATTCTCATCAGAAAAATTGCTAATATGGTGCAAGAACTCTTAAATCGACAATATGTTTCATGCTAAAAATTCTTAACTAAGTAAATACAAAATTTAACTGGTAATATTATAGGAAAGGATTTTCTTGATAATATTACCGGTCAAATTTGGATTTATTTCTTAGTTAAGAAGTTGATAGAATTTTTAACATGAAACATATTGTCGATTTAAGAGTTCCTGCACCATATATAAACGCAATTTCAGCTTGAATTCACAAGATTATATTAAACATTAGAAGAAATATATATAAATATTTAAAGTTAATTGCTTATTTTTTTTAAGATTGTTAATTTTGATTAAAGTTAATAAGAAATTTTCAGATATCCATTTTTTCATGTTGATTTTATTGTAATTAAATTCAATAAATTCTTTGATAAGTATAATTAAATTTCTTTATTAAAGTTAACAAGTAATTTATAGGACTCCACCAGGATAAGTTCGGGCCACGTGATATTGTAGATCTTTCGATCCATGAGTTCCGATCCATCAGGGTAACGATTATTGACTATATATGGAATATTCATACAAGTCTTATCATGCCAATAAAAGAAAGAATATAATGAGAATCTGTTACATTTGTTTAGAGTTTACATTGCTCTAAATATTTTGCGTTGATGAAAAAATATTCATTTAGTTTGAGTATTGAACTAAGTTTGTGAGGTAATAAAAGAAAGAATGCGACGAGAATCTGCTGGATTTACTCAAGTAATTATTTCAGAACCTGAATATTTTGTGTTGGTGAAAGGTTCAGTTTGAGGATTAAACGAAGTTTACGAGGTGATAAAAGAAAGAATGCAATGAGAATTTGCTGAATTTATCCAAGCAATTATTTCAGTCACGTCAAAGCTTATATTATCCCGAATCATTTAGTTTGAGAATTAAATGAAGTTTGCGAGATGATGAAAAAATGTGATAAGAATTTGCTGGATTTATTCAAGCAATTATTTTCAGTTATGTCGAAGCTTATATCATTTTGAATTATTCAGTTTGAGTATTAGACTAAGTTTGCAATGTAATGAAGAAAAAATGTAATGAGAATTTGCTGGATTTATTCAAGCAATTATTTCAGTCACTTCAAAGCTTATACCATCCCAAATCATTCAGTTTGAGAATTAAATGAAGTTTATGAGGTGAAAGAAAGAATGCGATGAGAATCTGCTGGATTTATTCAAGCAATTATTTAAATTGCATCAAAGTTTATATCATTCTGAATCATTCAGTTTGAGTATTAAACTAAGTTTGTAAGATAATGAAAGAATGTGATGAAAATCTGCTGGATTTATTTAAGTAATTATTTTCAATTGTGTTGAAGCTTATACAATTTTGAATCATTTAGTTTGAGTATTAGACTAAGTTTGTGATGTGATGAAGAAAGAATATGACAAGAATCTGCTGTATTTATTCAAGTAATTATTTTAGTCACATCAAAGCTTATATCACCTAATCATTCAGTTTGAGGATTAAATGAAGTTGCAAAATGAAAGAAAAATGTAACAAGAATCTGCTGGATTTATTTAAACAATTATTTTAGTCATGCCAAAGCTTATATCATTCTGAATTATTTAGTTTGAGAATTAAATAAAGTTGCGAGATGAAAGAAAGAATGTGATGAAAATCTGCTGGATTTATTCAAGCAATTATTTAATTTAGATATGAAGGTGAATTATTTAAGATTAATTATTAATGTTTTATTATTATTTAATATATTATTTTTTTACAAGAAGTAATAATATTAAAGAAAAAAATAAAATTACAGATAAGTATAATAATAAATAAGCAAATTTATATGTTTTTTTGACTTTTATGCTTTTCGAAATCTTATAATATATTATTATTTTTAATTGCTATAATATTTATATTATCAGTTAATATACTTTTTGCCAAACTTGACTTATTTTTATAATTACCAATTCATCTGAACATGATAAAACATCAAGTATAATTTTCTATTTGCTGATATTCAAGTTATTTATCAATATTTTTATTAGTTTATTATCTCAATTTTCTTTTTTATTAATATTAGTTTATTATTATATAAATATGATACCAGTTATTAGCTTGATTATCTATTTAAATAATGATCAATTTAACTTGACATAAGTTAAAGATGATATCACAATTAAGAAATTATAACTTAATAAATTGCAATTATAAGTTGCAATCTATTAAAAAATTAAATTAAATTCACAATTAATTGCAATATTATAATTAATTGCAATTATTACAATTAATTATAATTATTATAATTAATTATAATTATTACAATTAATTAGAATCTACTAAAGTAGAATAGTATTATATAATATATAATTTAATTTGGATCATATTATATAATTTTAAAATTATGTGAAAATTCATAATTGTTCAAGAGTTGATTGTTAAAATGTATTAATAGGAGATGGATCACTTAATTAAGAGCCTGATTATTATTATTTAAAGAATATTTAATCATTAGAAATATTAGAAATATATATTAATAAAAAAAAACAGATTGATTAACTATTTAATTAGCTGCTTTATTGAATTATTTTTTAATTAAATACAAAATTATTATTTTAAAAATTGAATTCAATAATTTATCTAAACAGATAATAAATATTTTAATAGTATCTGCATTATTTTTATTCTTCATTATCCAGTATTTGTCTCACACTCTTTTCATAAGTTTATCCATTTACAACTTACATATTTCTATTTTTTTTCTTTTGAGTCTAAACTAAAAATAAAATTACAATTTTCTAATTGGTTGTTGCAATTAATCACAATTCTTTAATTAAATACTACAAGTCATAATATTATCTTTAGTTTGAACAAGCTCAGATATTTTGATCATTTTTTGATACTTATATACTTCAAAGTCAATCTTCGCAAATAATTATTGAAATTAAAGTTGCTTGCCGAAATCCCTTAATGACTGTCTAAATTCTGTCGAAATTATAATAAACTATTAGTAAATAACCTGTCAAAATTCTAACGAATTTTGAAATCCTTCATAACCGAAATTATGTCAAAATTCTAATTAACAATTAGTGTGTAACCTGTCAAAATTATGACGATATTTTTCTGAAAGGATTTAGGCAAGCATTCTTATTCCCCATATTATTCTACCAATATCTTGCGGCGATTCTCTGATAAGTTCCCTCAAATCCGAAATATTCAGAAAGCGTGTCGCCATGTAAATTATTTATGATCGCTTCAGTTTTGGTCATTTTGAGTATGCAGAGTGGATTATTGGGCTCTTTCCTCCAGTTGATCTTGTAGAGTAAGTCATCTTGAATTATGTAATGTTTCAATTGATTTTGGATCCATTTCGTTATTTCTTGTTATATCCTTCAAGGTAACCTTCATTTTTAAGATATCTTATTAGATCGGAGTATATCGTCAAATCCATTTTGGTTGAGTTTGTTGAGGTTTGGTGTCTTCTTTATTTGGTACGTATTGTTATTATTATTATATTAAATTTTTTTATTTTATTATTGTCCTATTCGTGAGAGTGTGTCTGTGTTCTGGTTCATTTTCCGGAGCGATAGGTAATTAGGAAGGTATATTCCATCATTGTCATAACTCATCGAGAAACACGAGGTCCAGGGTTGGTTTGTTTGGTGAAAAGCCAACGAAGGACGTTGTAATCTGTGACGATTTTGAAGAGCATCCCAAGAAGGTAATGTTGAAATTGTCGAACAGTCCAGACTACGGCAAGAGCTTCCTTTTCAGTGACGCTATATTTCTTTTCAGCAGGCTTTAGGGAGACACTCGTGTAGGTAACAACTCGTTCTCGGCTTTGTTCATCCTTTTGAGAGAGAACGGTGTCTAATCCAGTATCAAAGGCATCCATATACAGGTAAAATTTTCTGGTGAAATCCAGATAAATGAGGATTGGGACCGTGATTAATTTTTCTTTAGTAAGTTGAACGCGTTTTCTTGATTTACGGTCCAGATATAATAGACATTATTCCGGAGAAGTTGAAAGAGCGGAGTGGCGACTTGTGAGAATCCTTTGATAAATTTTCGATAGTAACCAGCGAGGTCAAGAAAGGAGTGAAGTGTTTTAATAGTTGTCGGCTGAGCAAAACTTTTAACCTTTTCTACAGTAGTCGAATCTGGTGAGATTCCGTCTTGACCGATGACGTGTTCAAGAAAAGGTAAGTTATTTCGGTTGAACTTGCATTTTTCAAAGTTTAGTTTTAATTTCGCATCTCGAATTCGCTGGAACACTATTTCTAGATGCTGCAAGTGTTCGTCGAAGGTTCAGGAATAAACATTGATGTCATCAATGTATACCATCGCAAACTTCTAGTTGTATTCACCAAGCATGACGTCCATCGCTCTTTGGAATGTGGTAGGCGCATTGCATAAGCCGAAGGGCATCACTTTAAATTCGAAGAGACCTTCTCTTGAGATGAATGCGGTCTTTTCGATACTCCGTGGTTCCATCTCAATTTGCCAGTATCTGGAAGTTAAATCCATAGACGAAAATCACTTTGATTCCCTAAGACTATTCATCATCTCATCGATTCTTGGTAACGGGTAGACGTCCTTTTTAGTTATTGAGTTAAGTCGTCGATAGTCTACACATAGCCGTTTTTTTCCGTTTTTCTTAGCGACTACTACAATTGGCGAAGACCAGGGGCTACTGGACCGTTGGATGATTCCTGCTTCGAGCATGTGCTGAATCTCATTATGAATAAAATCTTGATCTGGAAGTGTTGCTCGATAAGTGTGTTGTCGAATAGGTTTGTCAGTCTCAGTTTCTATTTGATGTTGAACCACGTTCATGCATCCTAGTGCATTGATTTCGTTCACAAAGATGTTCTTGTAAGTTTTTAATAGTTTTTCTAATTGTCCGACTTGATCCAAAGTTAATTTTCGTTGTTCGATAGGATTTTCATTTTTATTTTCATTTAGGAGGTACGCCTCTATCTCATCTTTTCCAGTCGAACCAAAGCCACGATCACCTCGACAAGCCTTCTCTAGTTCTTCACAGGTGTCACTAATTGAATTCCAGAGACCTCAGCAAGTTGTAAGAAAATGGCTTGAGCGACGCGTTCGTTCAGCTCAATCTGGTAAGGTTCTTCAGAATTATTGTATATTAGCACTCCAATATTTTCTGTATAACCAGCGTCGATTGTTCCTCCTTTGACTTCTATTCCCTTTTTTGCGAGGGAGGATCGAGACATCAATTAACATACGGTTCCTACTGGAACCTCAAAAGTGATATGAAGATCAATCAATACTGTTTGTCGTGACGAAATTTGGATGGGCGTTTCTCTGGGGTATCGAACGTCAAAGCCAGCGTCTGTTGAATGGGCTCGTTCAGGTAATTTCCCTTTTTCCTTGTCATTGTACATTTTAATCATCAAGTTCATATTATTCATTTCTTTAACTAATCCAATTTTGGTTTTGGTTGGTCAGTCAGACTGTACGCAGTCTGTACATTTATCCAGGCTACAAGGTATTAGGCATTCTTTGCAAAGCTGGACATTAATATACTTCAAGCGAGCCAGCTGTATTCATCGATCAGGAGAAATCTGCTGGTAGATTTCCATAAATATCTCTTGCACAGAAGCATCTTCGGGGCCGGAATAGTCAACCCACGCCATCTCTTCTTCCACATCGTATTCGGTAATATACCTAGCGAGGATGGCTTTCCCTATCTCGTTACATTTGCGGTATACATGCAATAGACTATTGGCGTCGCAAAGTTTTTTAATTGTTCCTTTATTTGTTTGCCAACCACTGTGGTTAAATATGTAGACGCATTGTTCCAAATAAGAGCAGAAATATTTCATCGAGCAGCTTGTTCCGATGATGTACATTTCGCGTGCTGGAACGCGTTGTCCACACTGGGCGCAGATTGACAGATTAAGTTTTCCTTTTATGGCGCATTCCTCACAATACAAGTTTTTTGTTTCGTCTTGTTCGCAGACTGTATGAGATTTCACTCGGTCTATGAATCGCTTGCACCCTTTGTAGAACACCATACGATCCCCAAGCTGGAAGTAGGCAAGTGCACTCTTTTTTGTTTCAAACTTTATTTTTGTGGGTTCGATCTTGTAGAGGGTTTTCCGTCGTTCAGTTGTGGTCCATTCGTCATTCTCCACAGATTTGACAGGCAGGATATAGGAAAGATTATCCGGAAGATTAAGTTCAGCGTTTATCCAGAGAGTAAGTTCCTCGTAGCAGTGACAGTATTCATCATTGAAGTTCTCCAGTTGTCGTTGACACTAACATTCGGCGGCAGGTCCCTTCCAATCAAATCCCCAACGCGAGTGAGGTTGAATTTGACTAAACTTGTCTTGCATT
>CAJVPL010001747.1:0-12023 GCA_910591945.1 Ambispora gerdemannii | reverse complement strand
TATAATTAGAACAGCTTTAACAAATTAAATCTAAAAAATCTGAAAAAAATATATATTAAAATATGTGATATTATCTTTATTTTAATGTAAAAATAAAAAATATATATTAGTAAAGTTAAAAACTTTTATATAAAAGGAAAAATTTGCATTTTACTATGTTTAATTAATAAATTTTGACATTGTTGCATTATTTCTGATTGCCACTGTAATTTAAAAAAGAAAAATTTATCAGAAATTTCTGAAACAAGTCTGAATACTTTTTGGATTAATTAATTTTAATATTTGTATTTTTTTAAGAAAATTCTGGATAAATTTAACAAAGTATTTCCTGAAATACTTTAGATATCTTACTTTAACTTATTTATTTATTTAACTTTTGACTTTTGTTTTTTCAATTATTTTCATTTATTTTTCATGTATTTAACACTTTTATTAATTCAATTATTTTTTGTATTAAAAACTTCTACTTTGTTAATAAATATTTTTGATTTTTACACTGAAATATTATATCCTGAAACCAGTGTTCCAATTCAAAAAGATTATCATTCTTTGGTTTGTCTTTATATGACAAATTAAATAGTGGTAAATTCAGTTATTTTACAAAATAAATAAACTTCTTTACTAAGAAGTAAATACAAAATTTAATCCGTGAATATGCTCAGAAAAAGCCTATTCTATCGTATTCACGGATTAAATTTTGTATTTACTTCTTAGTGAAGAAGTTTATACATTTTGTAAAATACAAACGTTGACTTTATGCACCATAAGAAGTAAATACAAAATTTAGTCCGTGAATGTGATAGAATAGGCCTTTTCTGAGCAGATTCACGGATTAAATTTTGTATTTACTTCTTAGCAAAGGTGTTTATACATTTTATATATTACAAATGTTTGATGACTTTGGATGTTATGCACCATAATTATGTTAAATATAAATATATATATGGGGTGGAGTCAGTTGAAAAGGGACAAATCTATTAGGATAAATTATCCCTTTTCTACTGATTCCACCCCATATACGTAATCCGGATTTTAAAAATCGGATGAACCCGAAAAACAAAAAAAATCCGATTTTAAACCCGGAAAATAAAAATGCGGGTTTCTTCCGATTTTAAAATCAGAAAAATTCAAATTTTCGGAGAAAAACGATTCGATTTTTTTATAATAAATGAAGCATTTTATATTTATAGCTTGAGACATTTTAATTTAATATGAATTTCTGTTTCTCTCGTGCAATGTATCACAACCGAGATATTCTTACTACATGTAACTTGGATTAAGTTAAGAAACTTTTTTCAAAATGCACTAATCAGGATATTGTTCAACAAGTGTTCGACTACGTAATAAATTTACGTAATATACAACCAAAACAAATTAGAGACTGGCATGACAAATAAAGCTCATGCAAGTATCCCCCTATGTCGAACAGCTAAATTTTAGTTCTTTTACAAAATATTGATGAAAATAAGTTATGCGACAATTAATTTAGTCTGCTTGATGCTTAATCACTTAATTTTACTTGATAATATCGATAAACGCTACTTTTAACCTATAAAATACAAGAACTGGTACCAGTGCAGTTTCAATTCAGTAGAATCATGTAACGTCAGGCCCTTAAAGATAATGGTGTTAACCTCTGTACATGTGGTTTAAATACGTACGACTATGTATCACAAGTATAGAACTTATCGCTCTTGCTTTGGATATCGATATTTTTTTACCAAAAGAATCTATTTTTCCATATTTGTATTACATGTCCATATATAACATTCATGCGTATAACAATGATCAAAACTGTTCCATTATCGTTATCGAATTCAAACAATATGGTTGGGGATTTATTATACCGGAGAAATTTTATTGGATCATTATAACAAGTATCAGTATATCAAGGTTTGATTGTGTTGTTGAGGGATAATTTTGTAGGTTTTCGATTAGATATTGGGTGGTACGACAATTATGGGAAGTGCTGAATAATAATTTTTAAATTTTCAAATCTTTATTCGACAAATTTGGCAATGTTATGATCCTTTTACGGATTTTGGTGAGAACTTACCCGCATATACAATCTAAATGTGAATTCAAGAGTATATTTGCTTATACGTATTACGTATCTAATTGATCAAGTAAAGAGTTGTGTTTTTCAGAGCGAATATCAAATTACGTACATGTAATTAAGAATCGTTGATGTATGCGCCATCAGTTGGGAGAAATCCAACAAGAAAGTTGAATACACGTGCAAGTCGATGTAACGGACTCTCTTTAGAAAACTCAAACCTTAATTTAGTCCAATTTTTTTTAGTAGAACCAATTATTGTTTGCAAAATACGTAAATAAATTAAGACTCACAATGTAATTTCTCAAAAACTTTAACTTAACCTCAAGGTCATTAATTTAGTAAATAAAGTTTAAATTTTCTAAAGAGAGTCCGTTACATCGACTTACACGTGCAACGTGTAAACGAGTTTTGTATTTCCTAACTTACATCATCAAAATTTTTTGAGAGGCAAGGTATCTTTCAATTCTTATGAACAGCGTTTGAAAGTGTTTGTTAAATTATGAAACGCAAGAGAAACATTGAGAATAGACGATTTCCTAGAAATTTTTCCGAATGTATTCCAAGACATTCCGTAACTTAGCAAACGAACTTCAAAGCCTCTTTTCATAGTTTTGTATTTTGATAAAATTTTGAGCTTATGTCAGAAATTTTAAGTTGATTCTATTGTCAAGTCTATATTACTTTTATTAAATCTTTGAATGACATATAAAGTAAATCTATTAATTATCTATTAACTATTTTTGTTTAATACTAAAATAATAAAACAAGATATAGAAACTTGTTTACGATATGCTATGGACATTTGAAGAGTATTTTATCTATTCAGAAATTATTCATGAGAAAAGGTTAATAAAATTGAATGTGAATACATAATTCAGGATTTACCAATTCTGAGAGATTTAATTATGGTTTAGCATATTAGTCGCATCTCTCTATAAGAACCAGGCAGGTTGGAAAATAAAGAAATTGTTTATTATGTTCTTATGTAATTTTTTTATGACTTATTTGGATCAAATAAATTGGGTGCTTATAGTTAATTTGTTCTATACGTATAGTGTTCTTATAGAGAGCACGACTGTTATCGTTATCATATAAAATTACAATAACGATAAAATGATTAAGCTTTCCGAGCCCATACCATATGATGATTATGATGATCATCATATTCGAAAATTTCATAATCGAAAATAGATTGAACTACCGAGTCGTACTCCTTATCTGTCCAACTGGTAAGTTTCGCGAGCCAAGGTTTCATAGCGTAAGTACCTTCTTTTAAATTCGCTGCCCATATCTCTCCAATTTTACCTCCTTGTCTATATTTTAAAATAAAATATTTATGGAAATTAATTTTAGGATAAAAAATCAATTTTTTATTCACAAAACTATATCGATATATGCATACCTTCCAATTGCTACAGATATGTGCGATGAGTGTACATCTTCGAATCCAGCCATCGTAATTCGTTGGCTTAGTTCACACGCCAATCGAAAGCATAGACCACGTGAATTAAATGCTCCTTCAACTTTAATTAATAAATTGTTAATTATTTTTTGAGGGTTGTGAATTTCAGAAAACAGTTAAATATAATTCTTACAATATCCAAACATTTTTCTAAATTTCGGACCAGGGTTTACGGCTAAATTTTTTCATTAAAGTTGTGATTTGTAATTAACATACATCTATTTGTTGAGAAAAAGAAAACTTAATAATATATCACTTACTAAGTCCATCACACTCATGATGTTCAAGTATTCCGCCTGGTTTTAACACACGCTTAATCTCATGATATAAATTCTGCCAATCTGCATCCATAATTCCAACGAACAAATATCGTACCCAAATAAAATCAAAGTAGTTATCCTCCCAAGGTAAGCGTTCCGTGACATTACCGACTATGAAACGTGAATTTGCCGGTTTGATAGTAGTTGGGAAACCCTCGTTTATATCGATGCCGAATACTTCTGCTTGTGGGAATTCTTGTGCCATTTCTAGTGTCCATTGGCCTGGACCACAACCCAAGTCCTTAATAAAGTTCGTATTAATTTAAAGTTTTGAAATCGACGATGCTATTATTTTTAATTACCAGTATCCTACTTCCAGGTTTTATTATATCAGCAATCGGAGCCGTGTAGTTTCCTCCACAAATGTGTTTGAGCGTGAAATGTTGTTGATGTAAACGATCATCCTCTTCAGTATCTGCGGGCATCTAATGATAAATAGTTACGCTTAAAAAATTTTTATAAAAAACGAATTTTATAAAACTTACTACATATGGTACAACATTAACATCATAAAACTTTCGACCTTCGATATATTTAAATTCTTGTTGTTTACTATTAGCAGCACTTCCCTCAGTATTTCTTGTATGTTTTTGTTTTTTATGTTTATCTGCTGTTTTGTTTCTCTTGTTTTTATCCACAGATATATTAATTCCCATTACTTGGTATCAATTTCAATATATAATAATATAGATAAAAAGTTACGTGTTCTATTCAATAAATCTAATTTTAAGCTTCGACTTTATGTGAGATCTTTCACGAAAAAATACGGAAAAATAGTTTTTACTCTTGAAAGATCGGTGTGAAAAGTAAACTTAAACAAACAAATAATCTCGAAAATAATATGCATACGCTTTTACGTATTTTTTATTGATCTATGAGTGTGCTAATGAGATTTCTCAAAGAGATATCGATCTAATTTGTGATTAAACAGGAAACTTGGATAACAATAACACGGTTTTAATATTTTTAATTTATTGGATCCTGTGTTTTTTATTTTATTAGACATTGTGTGTTTGTTTATTTCATATAGAGTTGCTGTTTTTCGTTTTATTTCTGTATCAAATTTGTGTTGTGGAAAATTAGCAATACGTACATGTAATATGATCTACCATGAACAATATAAGTATGTACATGCACGTACATGGAGATCGCGTCCAAAAAAAAGAAAATACGGTGATCGTCAACATAACGGATTGAAATCTGGAATAGTCTATATAATACGTAGTGGTAGATATAACGGGGGTTTAATAGTATCCCATCGATATAGCGGATTTTTGAACGTCAATTATATCGACGGTTATTGTGTACATAACATATTATATCTAAATTCTAACATAAAGTCAACCCTCAATATACTGATGTTTCGTTATAACGGTGACTGACTAATTAAAACACTTATAAAATTTCCTTAGGAAACAAAGTAAGATAAATGAAATTAATAGGTTGAGTTGATTTTTCATTTTATACGATATGACGATTTTCATAAATTCTTGATCTAACGTAACTGCAGAATTCCAGATCATACAGCGGAAAAATCACAAATTTTGTGTGCTACGTACATGCATGTTACTGTTACGTACTAAAAAATGGTAACGATAATATACGTAACACCAATTAAATTGAATAAGATACGTAACACACGGAATATTTCAAATATAAGCTTAGTCATTTTGTGTGTTACATGTATTAATAATTTTCTAGATTCAATTCTTTTTAAAAATGATTTTCTGAATACATGTTCATGTATTCTCAGATTGATACATGTACATTATCGTTATCGTTATCGTTATCGTTATCATCAAATAATGATTAATTCGTATTTTGATTTCGTATTATCCATTACTCTTGTACATGTACATGTATTAAGGTTTCTTTAGAAACGCGTTTATAATATAAAAGTAATATACATGTATAGCATAAAGATACGAGAATATAAACAAGAAATGAATTAAAAAGACAAATAAAATGATGCAAGAGACCCTTGATATAAGAGACAATGTGGACAGAACAAGTTTCTCTTGTTGTCGAATCAAACACTAAGAATTAAGGTCCAGTAATATCAAAAGCATAATGAAGTGGTATTGAAAGCTTTACAATACTAATACAAATTGCTACTGTATCGTATCTCTCTTATACATGTAAAATATCCCCTTTTCCCCTATGAATCATAATAATTATCTATTGAATCCATAGATTGTTTATCATTGCATTTTGTGAGGAATTTGTATAACAATTCCCATCGTGGACTTAGATAAATACGTACAAGTTTAATTTGAAATATATGCATATTGCTTTATCGTGACCATCTCCCAGTGAATATGTTTACATACCGAATTTTCAGGACGCCCACATTTCTTTGTTATACATACTAGAACTTGTACATGTATTAGATGTCATTTTTTGCAAATCTGAATTGGAATTTTAAAACATTATAATAATATATTTAGAAACAACTTCAATATGTAAAATATCATTTGTTATACATGTACATGTAACATATATACAGTACATGTACATGTAACATATATACAGTATTATATATATTATACATGTATATCGATATATTACATAATAGTGATAAATTAATTAAGAATAATTAATTTAATTAATTGTGGCAGATTAAAATGAAATGAAATCTAGTAGGGTATATAGATAATCAATGACAAAATTTAACACATGTACTCTGAATCCATACTTAACCCTTTTCCGTAATTGCCATAAAAAAATACCCGAATTATTTAACCCTTTTTATAATTATTCAAAAAAGGTCATCAGATTTCATTTTAATCTGATTTCGGTTTAATCTGTTACATTAATTAAGGATAATTAATAACGATAATATTGGTATTATGGATCAGACAGAAACAGAGTAACTTTGCCACATTTACAACACATAAAATAGTTAATGAGTGACATAACTAGAAAGGCAGTAATTATGTCAAATTGATGAGGAGATGAAACTGAAAAGTATTACTACCAACAAATAAAAAACAGCAGCAAATGCAATTCACACACGACTTGCACAGTAATGATTGTTAGTTATAATGTTAGCATATGTCCCGTGAGGGTTTGATACTGTTACCGAAAGTTCAAAGTTAGTCTCAAAATATTTTTAAATCAATAGCGAGGATAATCAAGATAAATTTTAAGCAATTTATAAATTTTTTATTTTTCTTAGCATACGTTTAACAGTTTATATTGATCAAAACTAAAGATGATATTTCAATTAATTGCAACATTACAACAATCAATTTAATTGTGACCATTGTGATCCCATCACAGTGATATATCCGCAGGCTTTGACATGGAAATAGTATAGGTGAGGGCATGAGCTCGTAATTGCATATAATCTTGTTTTGTTATTACTATAACATATTTTTCGAACTTATTTGTTAACTTTAATTAGTATACTGTATATAGCGATAATATTTAGAATACAAATTATTTGAAAAAGATCAGATTTAATGAATACTTTTCCGTATAACAATAACTGGGATTACTGTTAAACTGAATTTGACATAGGTAAGATCGTTTAATTAACCTCCATTATTATTATTATTAAAGAATTATCCCTGTCAAATACAGCAAAAAACGAAAAATACCAAATAAAGAAAAAAATTGATACTTACTATTGTGAAAAGAATTTCAATAAATTTGATCCCATAGCTTTCGATCAAATTAGCGTAATCATCAATGTCATTTCTAACAAAAGATACGTTATGTAACCACAAATATTCTTCAGAAATTTTTATCGATTCTATAATATCTCAATGCATGTGTAAATGCTGCATCATAAATTACAAGAGCTGATTTGTGGTGGAAGTGACTGCCCCAAACGAAGCAATTTTCCACTTATATTTAAAATATAGAAATCGACATGCTCGAGTTTTGGGCAAGGTTCTACAAAGATGAAAGCTGCTCTAAGTTTCACTCTCCCAAACTTAGAGCTCGTAATTACGAGAGTTATAAGTATATAAAGTAATAATTTCGCGAATCCTTCATCAGAAGTATATAAAACTTGAGTCTCTTGAATGAAAAGATACTGGAGATTATCACCACTTGTTCGATGGCATTTTTCTGAATGTTCTCCCTCTAATCACTAGAAATTTAAATTTTCGTGTTTCTATCCACGAATTCTACTCTATTGCATCGCATTCATAAAAATCCAGGCAGAGAAGATTTACTTAACCCTTCGATTGTTAACTCAGACCGGAATAGGTTAAAGTCAATTTTGTAAATCTAATAACGCCGAATGATTGAAGACACTACTGATAAATGCAAATTCTTTGAGACCAACATTGATTGCTGTATCTAGGGTTCCGAAAAAAAGTCTGGTTCGGTTCGAGCTTGAACCGGACTTGAACCTGACCAAAAGTCCGGTTCGAAAATTCGAACCAAATTAAAAGTCTGGTTTGAGTTCAGTTCGAACTTCGAACCAGTTCTAGCCATTATGCCTTTTTAATTTATCACCATCGGTGATTTCAATCGTTTAATAATTGAAAGTATCTCTTGAATCCTTATTAAAGGTAATTCCACGAACTGAATGGTAAGCAACGGTTAGATTTTCAAAAGAACTCTTGAATCCCCTTTTCATTCTTTATTCCCGATACTCTCAATTTCTTGAGATTGTTAAAAATCAAATTAGGTTGACATCCGCGAAGAATCAAGTGCAAATTTCAACATCTTCGCTCAAATTATAATAGAATGACTGGATAAACTTCGCTTTTGTGAGAAATAGTTGACATAACGCGTTAGACAATGCATTATGTTTTTGCAGTTGTTTGCCCATCAGAGGGTCAATTTTTTGGTTTAACCACGCTCCTGCTGCCTGTGGTTCATAGTGTCTTAAGAACGAAGTATAATTAAATGTGGCATGCGGTTGGCTGATTTCATTTTAAAAAGAGTGCCAAAAAGGCTGACATACACATTTATGATTTTCGTCAATTGTGAACTTTTTGCCAAAGCTTTGTCGGATAATACCTTCCTTCGTACTCATAAAAAAGTTGACCTTCGTTATTTTGAACTTGAGGTAATGGTTCTTCCCTATCAACGAGTAGACATCTGAATAGTGACGCTTTGTTAAGATCTTTGAATATTTTTTGGCGTATTTCAGTTGGTAAGAATTGAAAAATTGAGTTGGTTTCTATTTCTGAATTCGCATAAATTTTCTTTTGGTATTTGATAATACCGTATTTTTCTGCCAATAGTACCCCGGGTCTCTTACATTTTAGGAGTTTGAAAATTGATTAGTACCCTCTGGTACGTTGTATGGGGGAGGGTATTTTAAAATGGAGAGTTTATGTAAAGGGGATACTTAAAATGATGGGTACACGGGGTTATAGTATAAACTGCACTGTATTATGCTACATGTATTTAGAGAAATCTTTAAGTTAACTTTCTAGTACAGTACAGCGCCATGCAGTACAGATAGTCGTTTCATAATTTTACTCGGAGACAACCTTGATTAATCCTAGGGTACAAATCCGAGGGTATTTTATTAAAGGGGTGCTATTTGCGGAGAAATACGGTAAATAGGCTAGTAAATTTTATAAACTTTGCCATACATGTGCTGCATATGAAATTGCACAGTACATAAATAACTAGGCGATAGTAGATGATGACGAGAATCTTTCTTGAACAGAATTTAATCTTTGCATATTCTATGGACGCTCAAACGCGCATGGTGACATACTTTCCAACTTATTTTTATAACCATATTAGAATCTGTTATAATGTATTAATAATCCAATGCATGTAAGTCTGAGCAAATAAGTAAATTGTCGCAGATTCGAAAAACACGGATAGGTTCTACGAATTCAGGAAAGAAGCCTGACCTACCAGTTTTATTGAAGTTTGATATGAAAGAAAGTGAACTTGTGCTCGTTGAGGTTTCGCGATTGCTCCCCTAACAAGACGATGAAATTATAGACTGGAAGAAGTTGGTTCGTATTTTCGACGAGCTATACAACGGAGGGTTTCTTGAAGTAAGAGCCAGCAACAATACGACGCCTCGGTAAACCTTGAACTAGAAAATCCCCATCTTAGGAAGCCAAGTAATACGAGATCATCTGACTGTTTCTGCGTTAGATTTATATGAAAGCCGCTTTTTATCGGGTTTTTCGAATCTGTGACTTGGTTATACTTTTACGAATTTCCTCTAGCCAGAATTTTAAAGAATGCTCTCGAACAAAGAGCTGTCGTGAAAAATTATTTCGATGTCAATGCGTATGAATGAAGAAGTCAATCTTTTGCCAATAACTGAAGATCGAACCTCATCTGCGTCGATGACGTCGACAACATATTCACTGCCAAGGAGTTAGGAGAATGGTATAACTAGGTACTCGATCATCAGATTGAATCGCAGAGATATCAAGCGGGTAAAAATAGGTAGTTAGGGATAGATATTGTTGACATGTATTTCCGGGCGAAGTCCCGAACCTCTATAATTATTTGTAAGTTATTTTAATGTATTACTAATAAAGGAGATATCATATAGCAAACCACTCAATTCTTTTTTGCATGTTGCGTGAGTAATTGGGGGGGGGGGTAATATATTAATCGTTGACTTGTTATAATATAATACTTTAAATAAAATTATACCTGTACACCGGAAATGGCCTCCAACAAGCTATTCTTTCCCGCAGACTGGTTATCACAAAACATAACAGTTGGAAAATCACTGCATGAAGTGCACTAAGACGTCGTAAACTATTTAAAATTTCGATATAACGACTGCTTTTTGAGCATACTGACTGTCTGACAGACTTGAAGGGTCACTTTTTTTTTGTTATTCTTTTGTAGCGGTGTGGTAATTATTGCAGTGGAAAAAGAAACAAAATACTTTTGGTTTTATTATATTACGAACCTTTAATCGGATGTGTCGTACTGGAAACTTTTAACATTAAAGAAAATTTTTAATTTGATATAGTTTTATATTACTGTCGATCTTTATTGCAAAAAAACAAAAGTCTCACGAAGATCCTCCAACGCCATCTCCTTCAAGCTCTTCCATAGCGTGAAGGTGGGTTGTTCAGAGCCCCCGACCAGCGGGGGATGCTTCCGCCTGAAATGCAAGTGTTAGTACGGTTATCATATCATGAATTTGATATATATATCAAATTTTGGATTACTTGAATTTCACTTGACAAAAATTGTGGGATAAAAATTAATTATAACAAGATGATTGGCTATCTATTAATAACCAAATCATGTAAGAATACGTAACAGTAAGTGATGTCGAATACCGATACGTAATGATTAACGTTACACAACATGAGAATTTTATTACTGTCACGAGGGTAATGTGTGACATAATCATTCTCAGAATTCATATAGCGATAGCGATAGCGCGCAGTCTAAAGCCATCCAATACTTTAAACTATAAAGGATTTGTATCCAAATACTTTAATCACAAAAAAATTACGTTGTTAAATACCTTTTGATTAGAACTATAATTTAACGTAATTTTTTTGCACAGTATAATATTAATTTAATGAGCAGTTATAATTTTTCAGAGATCACTTTTAATAGAAATGATCTAATTTTCAGCACTGGCTGTATCACATGAACAATTTCTGATTGGTTGGATTACTTCACGCAAAAATACATGATTGGTTTTCTCATGCTTTCACATAGAAACCTGATTCATATTATACATTCTAAATACAACATTTTCATTGGTTTCATGTGACTCATACATGCATTTCAAATTTCAGTAAATCATTGAAGAATAACTTCAGGTGCAATGATGTGCTTCTCAAGTTTTCCAATGAAAATAAAAATATCAACAATCTAATAAAAAATACGTGATGTTTAATATAGCTTTCGAATGGATTCTCTTGAAGGCTTATCAATATTGAATATCTTGTAAAAGGAGGGTTTGTGATTATAAATACAAATCGTTTGCCTGTTATAATCTCGTACATAACCATCCCCAAACTATAAATATCCACAGCTTCAGTGTGTGGTTTTCCAGTTAATATCTCCGAACTATTAGAAGGAAGTACTCCGTAAATTTCTTAATTGGATTCTTCAATATCTGCTGGATCAGTAAGTCCAAAATCGGTAATGAAAGCATTAGTGCTCCGGCCGGACGGGTCAGGTCAGGTTTTTAGATATATATGAACTCGACCCGAGTTAAAAAATCTTTATATGAAAATACCCGAGTTAGCTTTTATATAAC
>CAJVPL010001746.1:0-12029 GCA_910591945.1 Ambispora gerdemannii | reverse complement strand
TATTATTATTATTATTATTATTATTATTATTATTATTATTATTATTATTATTATTATTATTATTATTACTACTACTATTATTATTCACCAGATACCTTTTAATTGATTTTTTGTCTTTACGCGGAGTGTATTGACTTTAGATGCTTTGACTGGAGGCATAATTTAGATTGCTAAAGACGCAATAAATTTAATATTGTCAAAATTGTCCATTCAATTCAATAAAAGAATGTAACAAATAAAGTTGTAAGGATGAAAAAGCAAAACTTAAATTCATCAAAAAAGCATTGTTATTTTTTTGCGATGCGATAACGATAAATGATGGTTACCTGTAATCAAATTATAAATATTAGAGATAGGATGAAAATAATTAAATCTGGACGTTTTGTGAGTTATTAAATGGGAAACTTTTCAAGTACATGTATCGTATAATGATAAATAAATGCGGGAACAAGCTGTAACACGCAGCATCGTTAGAATCCATAAGACTTGTTGCCAATAATAATAATCTTTGTCGAATAATCAACGTTAATAATACATTAAAATGCATAGATTTATCCAATAAATCAATATCCATCGATTTACCGCAGTTCATAAAAAAATCAATTACGTCTTTCCCGGAGCTACTGTTACGATTTTATTTATTCAGTAAAGAATAAACACATCAAATATCTATTAAAATAACAGATTTGCATTGAAATATCACAAAAGAAAACAAAGTTAAATGGAGAAATAGGAAAGATAAATAAATGGTTAAATCTTTTTATCGAAGTGTAGTAGCGGTACGTAGTATTTTGTTGTTGATGATCATACTGTACTTGGAATAAAATACACGCTTGAAGTTTAAAGCCCTGGCCTGGTAGTTCTTTTCTTGAATTGCTTATCGTTGAAGGCAATTTGTTTGGTGATGTTGATTTAACTAGGTGCGGAAAAGAGAATAACTAACCTAACAATTTTTTTTGGGTAAGATAAAAGATTTGGCTAGGAAAGTAATCCATTTCTTCCTCCTGAACATAAACTGAACAAAAAGTTTTCTACAAAGGGATAACAATTATAGTTTTCTACAAAGGGATAACAATTATACTGTTTACCAGGAAGATAATGATGAAAAGAACAAAAAGGCTTGATATTTGAACATTCTTGGTGGTTCCAAGAAAATTAATTTTAAGATACGGGATATCGGATCTGATACCAAAATGTATTATGATTTTCATTGAAGATCTAGCTAACAATATCGATATTTTCCTTTCTGAGTTTATCATTATTACCCAAAGGAGATAACCACAGTATCGGTATTTACTTTTTGAATGACAGATATACGCGTACGTATATGATTAGAAAGGATCTTCGGGAACCTTTTATCAAACTGACCGAATAATACTTGCACAAAAAACCCTTTTTTCATTGTCAAAAATGAAAATTACTAAAACTAGAATTAATGTGAATAAGATAAATGGTGAATAGAAAATATCAGGTTTCCTCACAGACGGGTTAAAGTTACTTTCGGCGTTCTTTGTGATACCAACGATCTTGATACATGTATGTACGTACATGAATAATCATTACGTATGTATAGCACGCTACGTACGTAATTTTAAATATAAAAATATAAATGTGTTAGCGTTAGATTTTTGTTATCTGAACAACGATAAGAGAATCTCAAAAACTTCAAAAGTAAAATAAACAAAATAACCATCTAATGCCCATAGTTACTATACTCGTTTAAAAGCTAATAACCTGGAGAAATCTTAATATATATATATATATAATATTAGTATTGCAAATCCCGAAAAATTCCATAACGATAAATAAAAAATGTTCGCCATGAAACTACTTGCATGCAATTAGATATGACTCCCAAATGTTAAAATTTCAATCAGTACGTAATTCTATTGTTTACGCGTGTAACGTTGTGATCGAACTAAAATTGACAGGTTTGAAAGGAAAATATTTGGCGTCAAATTTCACTAAACAATGAAAGGATTAACGAGAAACTTGTGGGTTTCTTTGTGGTCGAAGTTTCAGATATAAAAAACAGCACCAGTTGAAAGAGAAAAAGTTAGATTAACAATGCAGAAGTTTGTAATAGAATATTACAAAAACTACTCTCATATTCAACATACGATAACTTGATTTTCTTGAAATTGCAATACTAATATTTTTTATATATTGCTTAGAAATTCTTCAGGTTATTAGCTTTAAAATTAGTATAGGAACTATGGGCATCAGATGGATATTAGAGGCACTACTATAAAACTTCTTGTGCTGCAATAACGATAATTATGGAAGTCACTAAATATAAAGAAAGCATATAACCGAATAATGCATATAACCGAATAATACATACGTATAACGTAATTTGTAGCCTATACCATCACCTCATCCTTTCCCCGCCCCCGTCGTAAATTTAAACCTTAATTTGGTGCAATTTCTTTAATAAAACCAGTTATTTTGTGCAAATTTCAATCACTAAATTACATGTAATAGCCTTGTGATTAAATTAAAGTTTAATTTGTCGCATAAACCACCCCTCTGTAGAAAATTTAAGTACTATCTATCAAAATTCTAATCAAATCTCGCATGTTATCTCAAACCATCATGTATTTTGTTCAACAAAAAACTGACATCTGTGAAACGTAAAACAGTAAAATTTAAAAATTATACTTTTATCGACCGATTCTATTTGATATTACTGTACCATGTATTATGTATCGGTATGTATATTTTGATATATTGATGCATTAATAAGCACTATATGACATACAATCGGACCAATATGAAATGAATTCATAAGGCTACTTTATTCAGGTAATATATATATGTATATATATATCGATATGCGTAAAAAAATGTCTGTATAATTACTTGATTCTCTTCATCATCATTACTCACATCTCGTTGACACAAGGAATAATAATCTGGTTCCAACCCACTTCTCTTCCAAGTTCACTATCATGTGAGAACAATCGAAGAAAGTGTCTTGTCAAACAAATACACACACAAAACAAAAAGACAAAAGGCATATCCGAAATCATTGTTGCTTTTCAAGGCAATTCTCTAACTTAAGAAATATCATTAAAGTTAATGGATTATACACCCCGCAAAAATATTTTCGTGTAGTCATGGTACTGGCTGAACCATTCTCAGACGATTAGATTTGATACATTTACAATAATATTATCAATAATATTGTATTTAGATCTTTGATTTTATAATTGAGTATTTTATCGAAGATAAAAAATAATACAAATACATGTAATAAAATACAGTATCGATAGATCGGCATGTAACCAGTCGTTCTTCATAATACATGTACATGTACATGTAATAAAACTATATATTCATATGATCCTCCTAACACTTTCCAAAGGGTTTTTTTAGAAACCATAAAGGAATTAGTGAATAACAAAATTGTTTTGCGATTGATTCTATTTTTGATTAATTAGATTTCTTAGAAAGCTTTGTTCGCTTCCTCTCATATGAACTCGTCCTTTTCGATTCGTTAATGTTATTTAGTTGCTTTGTAGAGTTTTTTTACAATTCGGCATTTTGTCTTTATTCAACTTACAAAGCGCCTCCGTTACTATTGCCATTAGGGTTTATGTTTTTCTTTTTTTGGTTCGCAATAAGAAAAATGCCAATTAC
This sequence comes from Ambispora gerdemannii, assembly GCA_910591945.1. Taxonomy (NCBI): domain Eukaryota; kingdom Fungi; phylum Glomeromycota; class Glomeromycetes; order Archaeosporales; family Ambisporaceae; genus Ambispora; species Ambispora gerdemannii. The sequence goes on along the minus strand of CAJVPL010001746.1, from coordinate 8,387 downwards.
CACGCATACGCAACGCCATCAATCATCATCTCTTTGCTTTTCTCATAATACTTCTACTACATTGTCCTCATTTAGCGTTGTAAATCACTTATCCCCTGAAATTTTCGTTGCTATTGTTCGTGACTTATCGCCTGCAGATCTCTTGAACCTGACGTTCGTATGCAAATTGTATCGAGAATATTTATGCTCGCCGAATTCTTCCATGACACAAGAGATATGGCGGCGCTCACGATTGTGTTATTATCCATCGCTATCTCTGCCGCCGCCTGAAGGAATGGACGAGAAATCGTACCTAGAGTTTGCGCGGTTGCGTGAAGATTGTCAGCTTTGTGGTCGAGTTGTCAACTTGGTTGTTCATTGGGCATTTAGATTACGTTGTTGTGATAGATGTCTGAAAACTAATATTAAATGGTACACTTTAATTATCCAATTGTGTTTTCTTTAGCATTCAAAAGTATTTCATTTATTGACGGTACTTTTATAGCGAAAGAGAAATTTGCGATTATTTTTGCACCCCAGAAGAAAAACGAGCAATTCTTCAAGGATTGCCATACATTGAAATTCGCAGTGAAAGATTTTACTGGAAATACCAGTGGACATTAGCAGAGTACCGATACATCTCATGTCACCCTAGGAAAAAAAGTCTATGGCTAGATCAACAAAAACTAAGCACACTAAAAATCATGGATGACGCCAAATCGCGAATGCAAAGTTCCATCACGCAAAATCGAAAATGTCTCATTCGTGAAACCAAGCAAACAATGATCGACTCAATTATCGACGAGTTGTGTGAGATTCGATCTCTGGATGGTGAGCAAGTTTATCGATCGACGTATCTTCGACGATCTCCTGCATATTGTCGCGCGATGAGCAATATCAGCGAGCCGATTAATGACGATTGGATTGCTATTAAAAAATCTATGAAGAAAACTTATACAGCTGTCACTTTTGCTATCGAGTTCAGCCAACGGCAAATTCAAATTGAACATCGGATCGATCAATTATGGCGATCACCAATCCAATTAAAAGATCCCTGCTTAAGATATCTTCGCTTCTGTCCAACCTATAAAAACTTAATATTCTTCAACAACGACCCGTCAATTCCATTCACAAAATGCCAGCTTTATTGTCTAATATGTCAAATCAAAGCTGAGGCCGAATATTATCGCAAACATCCAAACGAGTTGAGCCATGTTGCACGAGCGTTAATTCTCGGGCTTGAAAGATTACAAATATTCAGGTGTGCGTTGTGTTGTAAAAACGTCAATTCTAAAATCAATTATCGGTTTATTGATGTGCGTGATCATTTAGAGGGTTCGTTTCATTGTGTATTGAAGTTTGTGGAAGAGGATCATGTGTTGATTAATGAGTATGGATTGGAAATTTTGAGAAAAAGGGAATATCGATATAACAGATAACAATAATTATATGTCGAGTCTGATTTGTTATTTGAATCGTTTTAGAATCGTTAAATCCCGCTCCACTTATTAAGTCTATAAGTTTATCGATATGTTTTTTTATCATAAGGTCGCGAAATCAAACAGACTCGAAAGTTATTTTATGTCCACCTTATGACCAAAAAACTCATCGATAGACCAATCATAAGAAAACAGTTGTTAAGAATATATTGATATAGAAATACTATTTTATGAGCATATGAATAGCAAGTTGATTTCAAATCAATTAGGTTGATTTGGAACCTAGAACATATATGTAGATTCTTTTATTACTATCGCTATAAACGTTTAAGTAGCGCTTTTGGCTAACTTAACATGTAACATATACGTACATTTATATGTAATGCGAAAATAAAACTAGCATGCTAAAATTAAAATGAAATTTTTGACCAGTATTATGGTAGTCAAGAGGCACGCGCTTCATTAGAACTGTAAAAGAAATCGCCATTTCTTGAAGACCTTGGAATAACTTGGAGGAAGAGTTGGAACGCATAGAAAAAGAGAGAAAAGACGAGAATAAAAACGGCTTACGCAATATTTAATCCAGCCTTCGTCAATATTGCTTCACGCTGAAGCAGAAATGGGCAAGTGAGAACAAAAGTGTAAGAAGGTATGTCAAGTTCCACGTCAAATTCTAGATGATGGTTTCTAAATGACGACGAATGTCTTGTGACCAAACCCGAAAAAATATAATTAGATATGATGAATTACCGTCCCCAAACTTCTCCAGAATTCTATACCCAGGCCCCGAGAAACCAATTACCACATCCTGCACAAGGCTTCGCGCTACATCCCCGAGCACCGTGTTGTAGAATATGAACGTGATAGTGTTTTCGTAATTAAGCATTATCGTCTCGATCACGTATTTCAACATCAACACGAAATTATGGAGGTCAGCCGCCCATTTTTCGGCGAGGTCGACGGGAAATGGATCACGCGTATGGGGATGCGAAAGTATTTTAGTTCATCAAGAAGTTGGATCAAGGTTATATTTGGTTTTTCTATTTCTATTTGCTTTTAGAACCACTTGATTTTGCCTTCGCGGTAGAATTGCATGATGAATCCGAATGCCTTTTATATTGTACAATAAAACATAACTGTCTATTATAATTTTGATTAAATTAAAATTAACTCACTTCTCCATTTCGATAAAAAAAATATTCTTTGTGCTCCACCACCTCTTTTGGTGGTTCTTTAAGCATTTCACCAAATGTAGTTTCCGGATAAGCAGCCAAAGTGGAACGAAGCATCTCGTGCTAAAATTCATCCATGTTTTCTTGAATACAGAGCATAAAGTAAAACACAAACACTCGGGTTAGTAGTCTCCGTCTCACTGGAAGAGGTCCCCGCTTGAATAATAATGTCAATTTTGGATAACATTTTTAGTAAATATGCGATATGTACTCACTTTAACATTAAAACTAGGATATTTACGCTTTTGATTGATTGATCTTTATAGTGTTAAATAGGATAGTACATGTATAGTGCGGGACAACTTTTAGTATAAGGGTTTAAACTTTATAGACTTTATTATGTTACATCTAATTTGGCACTTAATTTTAGCCAGCATTAAGAATAATGTGTTAGATTTTGGCTAGCATTAAGAACAATGTATTATATTTTGGCTAATATTAAAATTAATGTTAAATTTTGAACGTTAAGAATTTATTGATCATTCAAATTGGATCTCTATGTTGTACAATATTGCTTTGATAATATTTGGGCAAGAGAAAAAAGAGAATAAATTGGTTGAGATAAGACATCGTGACGTCATTCTGGGATTAAGTTTATCAGCCAAAATTAAAAAGATTTGCAATAATATGGCCAGAATTAAGTTTATGAAGTGCATTTTGCAATAAACTGGAGAATAACCAGATATTCCAACTTGATCATATGATACAGCAATTGTGGGACTAGGTGTCTCATACTATATTAAATTATATAATTATTGAGTTAAGATCATATTGTTACTAAAAAGATCAGATAAAATAAAATGACAAATACATCAAGTAGCAGTCATAGCAACTTTAATTATGATAGTGATCATGAAAATAGTTACATCAATAAACTAAACTTCAATTTCTTTTACCATTTGTTGGTACTGGTAATGATTATAATAATAGTCATCACAAAAATAGATAATTCAGACAAGAAAATGCAAAAACATATAATATAAGAATAGAATATGAAATAAACATGGCAATAGATGATGAAATATTAACTTTAATAAATATAAATAGGATTGGATAATGGTAATTTTAAGACAATTGGTAATAGTGCTAGTGCTGATTTCAATGATAATGAAAATATGGAAAGTAACAATGAAAACTTTAATAATACAAGTAATATTTAATATAAGAAACTTTTGATATAAGGCTAATTAAAATTTGATATAAGAAAATTACTAATAAATTCTTAATATAAAAAAGTTTTGTAATTTTTATTATGAATTCAAATATCTTTCTTATATTAAAAGCCAGTTATAATAGAGATATAAAAAGTAATAATAAAAACTTAATAATAATAAAAATGTAAAAAGTCAAAATAAAAATGAAAATAGTAATATAATTCTCATATTAAATAATAAAAGAAACAATTACAATTATAATCTAGATATTTTGTTATAAAAAATGATTTATTGTATAAAATTAACTGACAAATAAATATTATTAATTCATTATAAGTATTAAAAGAAACTGAAATAAAAATAGTAATGAAAGAAATATATAAAAATTCTCTATTTGAACATTTTGAATATAATATATAACTATATGATATTGATAAAATAAAATTAAAACTAATATAAAAATTTTGTAAAATCTTGTTCTACTATTAATTTATTAAAAGTTAATAATTTAAAAAACTTCTTTCTTTTATCAAAATTGAATAGCTATTTGATTATATTATAATAAATTTTATTAATTATATCAACAAATTTAATAAAAAAGTTAATATTTAATTATTAATATAGATTATCTAATAAAACAATTTAAACCAAAAATAATATTCAATAAAAAAGCTGTTATTATTACAAAATTTATATTTGAAAAAATTATCTATTAACATGAGTATTCAATAATATTGCAATTAACTCAAAAAAATAGAATTTATAGCTAAGGATGCTTGCCTAAATTCTTTCAGAAAAATATCATCATAATTTCAATGGGTTACACACTAATTGTTAATTAGAATTTCGACATAATTTCAGTTACGACGGGTTTTAAAATTCGTCAGAATTTTGACGGATTATTTACTAATAGTTTATTATAATTTTGACAGAATTTAGACAGTCACTAAGGGATTTCAGCAAGCAACCTTAATCGTAACGTACATCAGGAAATTTCTATATCCGTTGGCAATCGATTTATAACCATACTCATTGGTAATTGATTATCAACATCCCCATCATTCATTATCGATAGGGATTATAATCGATTGTCAACGATTAAAATCGATTATAATCGTTGACAATCGATTGCGTTCAAAAATCATCGAAGAACATCGTTAGCAATCAATTGTAACCGCTAGCAATAGAAAATGATAGTGTGTTGATAATCGATTGCCAATGGAAATTGTCAGCAATTGATTGTCAACAAGTTTCATTTGCAATCGATTGCAATCACGATCAATGCCAATCAGTGGTGGTGTTGATAATCAATTGCCAATGTATAAGGTAACTAATCGATTACTAGTGAGAATTGATTGCAATCGATTGCAATCACGATCGTTGCTAATCAGTGGGTTGTTGATGCTCGATTGCCAATATACATGGTTGGCAATCGATTTCCAACGAGAATAGTTTGCAATCATTTGTAATCATGATCAATGTTAATCAGTTGGGATGTTGATAATTGATTGCCAATTGAAGTGATTTGCAATCGATTGCCAATACGTATAGTTAGTATTCGAATGTAATCATGCTAAAGAATGATTGGTTAGAATGTTAATATCAATTACCAATGGATATTGTTGGAAAGCAGTTTCATTTTGGATAATACAATCATAATCGATGTTAATTATTGATTTGTTGATATATATTATATTTAGAGAATTGTTATTGGCACCCCCCATTTTTGTTATTGGCACCTCTCCACGTGATTCAAAATGGGTCAGTTTGGGTCAGTTCTATAACCGTTCCAAATCACTTGACTCAGAATCACGTGTTCACGTGATCCATAACAATCACATGCAAGTTACACCATAATCACTTTTTACAGGTTTCGCAATAATTATTAACTTTTAATTATCAAACGAACAAAGGAAACAATAAAATAATTTAAGTGAAATGAACAGAGGAAACAATAAGGTGCTTGTGTCAAATTTGTCATAATAACGTGTCAGAGTGATAGGATATGTTTTACTATAATTATTTGTAATTTCACTCAGATTAAGGTATTTTTAATCCTATCTCTTTAACATGTTATTATGACAAATTTGATGCAAGCAAAAATGCAAAAATAAGGAAAACAGATAACAGTATAAAAATTAAAAAACGCGATTTTTACTAGAAACAAAAGAAAAAGAATTTTACGGAATCACAAATTCACACATTAGGACATGTTCAGCTATTATGGTCAGTTTGATGACATCTACCACACTATCTTTGTCATTTTTCAACGATCTCAAATTCAGACGGATCCCTTTGCATCGATCCTTGGTTTCAGTTTCTTGCTCCAACTGGTCTTCCTCATGATCTACTAATAGCAGAATTTTCTGGCACAACAGGAGGTGCATGCATCAGCTCTTCCAACTGTGCACGAATAGCTGTTTGCTGGTGTGGTGACCAGAATTGGTACTGCTGCGCAAGAGACTCCAGAAGAGGCTGTATATCAATGTGATTATCATCGATATGGTGTGTAAGATCTCCTAATATTTCAAAATGACAGCCTTGGATCCACCAGTGCTCGTGGATGTCAACTTGCTCCAATGCTTGACCAGTTAATAGATGTTCGCTGATGATATGCGAACATGGAAGTTCAATTGTGAACCTGAGGATCCCTGTGCAAGAATTCAGAGGTGAATCTTGAGTTGTACTTGATGTCTTGATCCATTCATCACGAATCTTCTTCAAAGCAAAAATGAATACGTGATACAAAAGAGGTTCAAACAGAGTGATCCGGTACACATGTCCTACTTTCATAAGCTCAGAAGAGATCATTGCACGAATTTCCTTTGCTTGAGATTCTACTTGCAATACGATCTTACAGTATACTGACTCAAGATCACCTGTAGATGTCTGCAAACACTTTTTAAGAACAGCATGTGAACCTTCCACTCGTAAAGTCGTCTTGTTACCGAGATGCAAGTAACGATCAGCCCAGGCAGAAATAAAGTGCTCCTTATATGATATCCAGGTCTCTTGAAGATATTGCAGGACATTGGGTTTGTTCTCGTAGTGTTTTAAAAATTCATTCCATTGGGTTGTAAAGTCTTGCTCAGTGACAGATACCGTGACCGCTTGCCACATTTCCATGAACTCAGTCCAATGCTCTTCTGTAGTAAAGTGATGCTTACACTTGGTCAAAATGTTTTTGTTTATATGCCAAATGCATATAAGATATTGAGTATTGGGAAAGACTCTACTTTTAGCTCTCATCAGTGTTAATTCTCGATCAGTAACCATGATATTAGGGTGAAATAATCCATTGAATATCCTCAAAATACAAGTCAAAGCCCATTCGTAACTCGCTTCTTTTTCATCGTTCAGAAAAGCAAAGCAGGAAAAGAACGTCGTGTTAAAGCTTGTTATACCAACAACGTTTAATAGAAGCATCTGATATCTGTTTGTTTTGTACGTGCAGTTCAAAAGTAATACAGTAGGGTAGATGCGAGTCAAGAAAATGAATATTCTGTGCACAAAAAAAAGATGTGTAATGCAATTTTGATGATCACATTGATATTCAAACTCGAAGTCAGATTTTTGCAATTCATCAAGAAGGGCTTGGGTTGGGGTACAACCATCAAGTCTTTCTTAACAAATAGAATATAAAGTATTGTAGATTGTTCTGGATATGGTCATAGAAGAAGGATCGCTCTGCTGAATGGTTGACAAAATTTGACGAGACTAGGAGCCAGCAGCAGATATTTGCTAAACTTGTTCTTGTTGCTCAGTGTTTAACCTGCGAGCGATTGGATGACCAGACATATCCTCTGACACTTCATGATTGTGCTCAGAATTTCAAATCTCGAGATACCAAACATCATTACGTCTTGTCCCAAAAAGCTCAAATGGACAATTCAAAAGTCTTGAAGCTATCTGTCTACGATGTAAATCAATTGTCAGGTTCAAACTATTCCTGTAAGAGCCACCTCTGTCACAGCACAACGTCACATTCTTGATTTTGCCATTTATATCAGTTCGTGACCTTTTCACAGTTACAGCATATCCTTGAGTTATAGTAAAGGCTCGGACATGAGCAAGAAGCTCGTTGTAGCTTGCAAATTGACCATATGGAGATGGAAGCATACTTTAAATATTATGATGGTTAGCGTTTATATGATAATACAAGTGACAAAAGACAAATTTTTAATTCTCTTGAATTTTTGATCTCGTTAACAGTTTTAATCAATTATGAGATGAGCGATCAATAAACTTTAATCATAAAAGGGGAATGGGTGTTGTGAAGGATTTTGTATTTGATTTAATACTAATTTACTTTAATTGCCTTCTATAGGGATTTCTTTAATGCGTTTTTCAATTACAACAAAACTTCAAAAGTTCTTGATCTTTAAATGATCATTGAATGGAAAGGTTGTTCGTGTCTAGGGAGGTAAGTGAAATGGAAATTATGATGAAAAAGTATGTTTGTATGCAAACAATAGTTTTACTTTCAAGAGTATCAAATACAATCCGTCTTTTCTATCTCTAGTTATTTGTAATTTCACTAAAGCATTTTAAACATTTCGAATCATTCTTTCATTTTATAATTA
>CAJVPL010001745.1:0-12041 GCA_910591945.1 Ambispora gerdemannii | reverse complement strand
CTAATTGCATATAAAGTCAATTATTTTTTAATAATAAAAACATATAAAAAAATAATTGACTTTATATGCAATTAGAATAGCTTCATCAGATTAAATTTAAAAAATCTGAAAAAAATATATATTAAAATATGTAATATTATCTTTATTTTAATATAAAAATAAAAATATTTATTAGTAAAATTGAAACTTTTATATAAAGAAAAAAACTTGTATTTTTCATATTTTTACTATATTTTATTAATAAATTTGTTTTAGTAATTCATTCTTTTTAATTGTTACTATATATTAATAAATTATTAATAAATATTAATCATAATTGTATTATCCAAATTGAAATTGATTTCTAACAATATCCAATTAAAAACTAATTTTCAATAATAATTATTAGTAATTATCAATATTCTTATTAATTAATATTTAGTATGATTATATTTAAATATTAACTATATATATTGGTAATTAATTATAAATTATATTAATTATAATATTGATTGCAAATAATTCTCATTGACAATTAATTATCTATCTTATTTATTGATAATTAATTATTAATATTTTTATTAATTAGTATTAATTGTGATTGCAATCAATTACAAATAAAATTTGTTAGCAATTAATTATTAATTATTTTTATTAATAATCAATTATCAATATATTATCATTTTTTATTACTAGAGATTACAATCAATTGCTAATAATATTTTTTGATAATATTTAATTTTAATTAATTATCAGTAATTATAATCACTAACAATTAATTAAAATTCTTATTAATAGTAAATAATAAAAGAGTTGATAATTAATTATTAATAGATATAATTATAAATTAATTACTAATAAATATAAAAATTTTCTAATATAATAAAGTGTAAAATACTCTTATTAAATATAAAAATTAATTAAAAATATTTAATAATAACAATAACAATATTTTTTTAATGTATGATTACAAACTAATAGTAAAAATAATATTATTAATAGTATTTCTTGATTATTATCAAGCAATAAATATGTGATTATCTCTAAAAGAATTATCAAATAACAACAAATACAAAGAAGAGCTGAACCAATTAAAAATTGTATTTATTAAATTTGTACTACAAATTATAACTAATTAAATAATATAATAATATTTCAAAAATTAACTATTGAATAAAAACAAATATTAAATAACTTGTAAAACTGAACATACTTATATAAAAACTTAAAATAAAAATTAGTTCCTTATATGAATCTAAAATATTAAAAATTCATAGTTATATAATTTATTAAAAGAATTTTATGCTCTTAATTTTTTAAATAAATAATAATTAATTAATTACTATTTCTTTTTAAAATTTTATCCTTATTAATTTAATATTTAATTTTAACTCAATTTCTCTAAAAAATTAAATATATATATAATTATCAAAATTTCACAAAAATATTAGTTTATCTTTTATCATTTTTTTAGTTATATATCTTATTTTTTTTATTTTTTTGTTATATCTTTTATAAATATTTTTGATAAAATTTTTATATTAGTTAATAAATTATATCTTAAAATATAATAATAATATTCAGAAATTTGAATAAATTAATAGTAATGAACTTTAATTTTCAATAAATATTATTAAAACTCAGTCTAAAATAACAAATACTATATAGATTTCTTTAATTTTTTCAGCTTTAAAAAAGAAATAATACCAAATTTGCTTTTAATAATAGATATTAATATAATATTAAAATAATCTTAATAATATTCAAAATATATTTTATAATTATTAAACTGAATATAAATAAATACTAAAAGTACTAGTGACAAATTACTTAAAGATTAATAATAGTTTGTGTTTTTTAATATAATAATTTGAATAGCTAGAAAGTATTCTCAAAATCTTGAAATCAAATATATAAAGATTATAATATTCATATTATCACAAATATGATTCAAAAACAAATTTATAAATTATTTCTTTAGTTAAATATAACTTTAATAAACTTTGTTATAAATATGTTCAAAAAGTCTAAAACTAATCATTAAATAGTATAATATTTATAACAAATATGCTTGAATAACTAATATTTTATTCAAAAATTATATAACACTTATAGCAAAAATATTAAAGTAATTATATAAGAAACAAGAATATACTTTGTCAAAAGGATGTAAAGAGAAATTTGTGCTCAATTATCTACTCTACATTAAGTACAAATCTAATTTATATAAATAATCAAAATTAATTATTATTATTAAGATCTTGTTTCTAATCTTATTTTAATAATTATAATATATATTACTTTTATATATATTCAAATTATAATATAACTAATATATAAATTCATATTTATTAGTTTACTTAAAGTTTATTAATTCAATATTTACTTATTTGTTAACTTATTTACTTATTTGTTTACTTTTTTATTTATTTGCTTACCAAGTTGCTTATTCATTTTATTTAAGTATATTCTTTTAATAATATATGAAATATTTATAATCCAATAATATTAAATATAAGTAATTCAATAAAATATTTAATTAAAGTTTATTATACAACAATATTTTATATTTTATTAAAAAAACATAATCATATAGAATAAATAAGTAATTTAGTGGATAAATAAATAAATAAATAAATGAGTGAATAAATAAGCAAATATTAAATTAATAAAATTTAAGTTAGCTAGCAAATATGAATTTATATATTAACTATATTATAGTTTGAATATATATAAAAGAAATATATATTACAATTATTAAAATTAAATTAAAAACAAGTTCTTAATAATAATAATTCTTAATTATTATTTTATATTTAGTTATGTTATTACATATTTTTGATTATTTATATAAACTAGTTTTGTATTTTATATAGATAGTCAAGTACAAACTTCTCTTTATATTCTTTTGACAAAATATATTCTTGTTTCTTATATAATTACTTTAGTATTTTTATTATAAGTATTATATAATTCTTAAATAAAATATTAGTTACTTAAGTATATTTATCATGGATATTATACTATTTAGAAATTAGTTCTAGACACTTTGTGATAAAGTCTATTAAAGTTATATTTAAATAAAGAAATTATTATTATAATTTATAAATCTGTTTTTGAATTATATTTGATTTCAAAATTTTGATGATATTTTCTAGTTGTTTAGATTATTGTGTTAAAGAATATAAATTATTATTAATTTTTAAGTAATTTTATTATTAGTATTTTTAATATTTATTTATATTTAGTTTAATAATTGTAAAATATTATTAATATTTTGAATTATCATAAAGTTTTCTTTGAAAATTTTCTTGAATGATATAAATATCTTTGAATATTTCAAAAGTTAATCAAAATAGTAATAATATTAAATAAAATTAATTAATCTTTTTAAATATAGTTATTATAATAAATTTCTTATAACTCATATTAATCAGATTTTTTATTTTTTTTTATTATTTTTGAAATCAAATATTGAGTTTTTCATGTCTTTTTATATTATAAATATATTTTGTTTGTTTAAGAGAAAGCAACAAATAACTATTATAATAAAAGTCCAAAAATAAAAAGTAATATTTGAAAAATAAAAAATAATTACTTGAATAATAATTTTAATTGTGAATTTAATATTAATGAAAATTATGATCAATTTACAAAAACATTATGTTTAAGCTTATAAAAATAAATAAATAATAATCAAAAATTAATATATATGAATAATTTGAGAATAACAAGATAATGACAGAAAGTTTTTTTTAAGAAAGCAATATTATAAATATCAATTCTAAAAACTTTTTTTTAGAAATATTAACAGAAAAAATATATATTAATGAAATTTCTACTAAAAAGATATGAAATTAAGAAAATTGAGAAAGTTAAAAAAAATAAAAAACAAGAAAAAGATATTTCAAAAGTCATAGTAAGAAATTTTTAAAAAATATTTAGCAACAAAGTTTTCTTGCTCTCAAGTTGCATTTTCAAGCTATGCTCCAATATCTTAGTTTTTTTAATAAAAAATGGTTAAGAATAAAGATAACAATAAGTAAAATTCTTGATCAAAATTATATTATACTAGAAATATTCAGATATGAGCAAATAATTATATTAAGTTTCAAATACTTTTGATAATTAAAATATGACAAATACACTAAAATGACTTGTTTAATTGTGATTTTTAAAACTTATATTAATTAATAGATAACAAGATATGATCATATTAAAATTATTATGTTTCTCTGGAATGAGAATATTGTTAGCCAAATAAAATTTTTTATTCAATCTAACCAATTTGAAATATCCCCAAGATTTTAGCAGAATTCATAAATAATAATATTCTTTCTGGTACATTATACAATAATTTTTGAAAATATAGAAATAATATATATTTATTATATTACATTTTACAGATTTCAGATTTGATTCACCTTCAACAATTTATGTCAATACAGCGCATAATTACTTAAAAATATCTGGTTACGAATTTCCTTACATGAAAAAAGGAATGTATATTGATAATCATGAATGAGAAGATGTTGTAACATACTGGACAATATTTTTACATAAAATGTTAGAGTTAGAAAAGTTTGATACCAGTATTCGATGGCAAAAAAAATGAAAATAGAAACATGACTAAAATTACTTTTTGAAGAAAAGTCTTATATACTTGTCGCATATGATAAATTTATATAGTATTTTTGTCATATAATGATAGGTTAATGTATTGGATATCTAAAAGTGAACAGCCGCTAAGGAAGAAAGGACAAGAACGATTCTTGTATATTAGTGAAGTTTTGATAAATGTATATGAACATTTGAAGTTGAAAGTATATTAATTTAATAGAAATTATTATATAATTTATTATAAGGTGAACTCTTTGAACTAACATGCATTATTATGATTCCAAATATTAATACTTTTCAGAAGTCATCTTAATACATGTATTCTATAACGATAACGATAAGTTGATCAGAATTCTGAATTGTGCACATAGGAAATACAGAATTTTATACGTAATTATAATCTTCATCTCCGGATTTGTCGTATCACAAATTCGAATATCTATTGATATTAAAATATTTACCATGTAATCAAATACATGTAATATCGATATGTCCGCCAAAAGTCCAAAAAGCGAATTTTGCGATATTTATTTTGTTATACAAGAATCAAAATAATTTGTTTTTTGTATTCGAATAAATAAAGATTCATCTTAATGAATATACTTTCAGGCAGATTCATTTATTGTATTATTTCGGGAGGCATATGAAAAATTGCACACTTAACTTGGTGACTGGTTTTAATGCAAGAATCTCGCACATGAAATGCGTTTTCAACGTACAGTATTTTTTTATTTTTACATGATTCTTTGTCTGGACAAAATTACACAGAATTCAGCAGCAGCTGAATTGAATACACATAAAATTTGTGCCACAATTAAAAATGAATATTTACTAAATATTCATTTATTCGAATATACAAAAAATCAATAATAAACAAATTAATTGAATCGATCGATCAAATATTCACTTTGGACTTTTGGCGTAGTCGTAGTTGAAATACCCCTTACCTTTTTCTCTCGTTTGTATTAAACAAAACTGACAATAAGGTCTGAAAATTATTTGGTGAACTTTTAAAATCAACCATAATTTAAACTTTATTATGTTTTCAGTTTGGTAGGTAGTGACAATAACGGGTCTCTCTCCAAAGGTAACTAAACAAAATATGTATTATTTTATTACTTTTGAAGTATACTTTGTTTTTTTTTGCTCTTGAAATATTTGCAATTAATGAGATCGGACTCATTGTAATTCCTTTAATTATTCCTTGATAAACATTGACTAAATATTATTCAATTTAGTAAACTTCCTTCCGCAACCTGATAGCGAATTAAAAAATAGAGTGAAATTTGAAATATATAGAGTTCCATTACACACGTAATACCAATTACCTTTTCAAAAAAGATACAAGATGCCTCCAGAGCAAACTGACCAAAGATCGTCAGAGCAAGACAACTCATTGCAAGATATCAACTCTAACGTTATCGATCCAAGAACGGCAGCCCTTACTCAAGCTAGGGTATTCTATTATTGACTTTTGTTACGGAGAAATAGTCATGTTATTGTTATTATGATTTCAAATTTTAATATTAATCATTCGGCTGTTATATATCCATTCCCATGTGTTTATAGCAACAAGCTGATGAGCGACGTCAAAATATTCAACATGGTCATCATACACAAACTCAAAGAGGTACTAAAGATTAATTTTCTTACTTTTTGTACTCGACATATATACACCTGATCATCAGAAGACTATTAAACAAATGACAATCATTGGTCATTCACTTTCCTCGAATACAACAGTGGCCACAGCTATTAAATTATTCCCGTTAGCTGATTCGGTTAATTTTGTGCATAAAGAGCTTCGCTTTACTTCTGGGATGGAGATGAAGGTTGGACGGGTGAGCGGAAGTCGAAATCAAAGAGAGTCAAAGCAAGATAATGGCGTATTTTTGTGCGATGTAATGTCGAGAGAACATGCTTTGTTACAGGAAATAGATGGAAAGGTAATATTAATTAATTAACTGAAAATACATTCATTCACTTAATCATTCTAAACTGTTTAAATATGATAAAAACACAAAGATTTGGATTAAAGATATGAAGAGTACACATGGCACTTTTATAAATAATTATCGCATTGGCAATGGGACAGCTGCAAGTGAATTTTATCCTTTGAAACATAAGGATGTAATTACTTTTGGACATAGTGTGCGACGTAATCAAAGTAAGCTACTTATTATGTTAGATATTAGATATGTATGCTTAATATGCTAAGCTCATACGCAAATATATAATACTAAATTACAGATCTATATAAACATTTATCGGCCTATGTTTGGTACCCGTCCGAGAGTGGTGGCATGGATCCACCTTTTCCTGTGGTATTGGATCGTCGGGAGATTAATCCTGCTCAAAATGCACCAGCGAATAATGCAACAACTAATGGAATTGGTAATGGCATTGTTGGTAATGGTGTTGGCAACAATTATACGGCCCGACAAAGAGATATTGGTATGTATAAATATTAATAAATTAATGTATATTTTGATCGGTACATTGATTAAATCATATTGTATTTTTTGTTAGAGAATGGCAACACAAACACGCGGTTGATTCCACCGCATTCAAATGCAAGACCTGATCATACTGATCGAACAAATAATCATTCACAACCACCAGTTCATCGTGACATACGAACACACACCGCTCCACCACAACCACAAAATCAAGAACCCAAAACAGAAGCAATCGAAATTGAATCAGACGCGGAAAATGATCTCATACAAGAACGTGAAAATGCTCCCGAAGAAAAAGATAAACAGCCAAAATCACAACAAGAAGTATGAAATATTTTCAACTATATGATCTTAAATATGTCATTGATTGTTAAATATTAAATAGTATTTAACTTATAAACTCAGGAAGCTGCATCTACTTCTAATGATACTAATGGAGTGAACAACAACAATAACTCAGCAGTATCTAACGATAATAATGTGGCAAAAAAGGAGCAAGTCACTTCAACCATATTAAGAGAGGGTAATAGTAAGAATAATAATAATAATAATAGTAGTAGTAGTAGTAGTAACGATAATAATGATGATGATGATGATAATAATAATAATAATAATAATAATAGTAGTAGTAGTATTGTAGTGAAAAAGGAACACGCCACATCATCAATCTTATCTAGCGATAACAGTGTTAGTAATAATAATAATGTGACGAAAAAGGAAAAAGTTGCATCAGATTTGGTGAAAAAAGAACACGTGACATCAATTTCGTCAACAGAAAAAAAGGAGCAAGTCCCACCAACGACACTAAAAGATGTAAATAAATCTAAAGATCATTCTCATCATTCCAAATCAAAAGAATCGACTATTCCAAATTCCAAGGGATTTCCACTTCCAAAGTCAAAAGATTCTGCAAATATTGAACAAACAAAGGATCCCTCTTCTAATGAACGTTCAATAACAAATCATCAGAATGATGTTTCCAAAATTCCAATTCCCATTGCAACTAAATCAAACGAACTCTCCGATAAGCGCAATAGAGATCCACAACTGGTAAGTGAAATGAACGCCAATTCGTTGTTATTATTTGGGATTTAATATAATAAACATCATTTATAGATGGAATTCGAGCATAATGAAATTCGAAACGATAATAATCAATCAGAAAGCTTTGATCGAAAACATGATTATCAATTATCCGATGTGCAACGAGACATGGATTTAGATGAAATAAAAACCGACAATGACAAAATGATTAAAAATGATTATGGGAATAAAGAAGAAAGATCATTAACAGCCAGGAAACGTACATATGAAGAAATGGAAAATGAAGGTTATGAAATTGTTCCTTCTAAAGAGTATGTTGATGAACTACGAAGAAGGTTAGCAGTAGCTGAACGAAAAAGAAAACGTATTAAATGGGAAGTGGTAGGCACTGTCATCGCAGGCATGCTTTTTGGAGCGGGTGGTGTTATCGTACTTGGTAGTTAATCATAAATAGATGTCACTTTCCTTATCATATGTATTAATCTCACATTAATCACAAAGTCGTTTAATTAATTTTTACTTGTTACACAATTCTTCCTCCTATTCTTTGGTCGCAAATCTATCATCTGATTTCGCTCTTTTTTCTATTTCTATCTATCGATTCCTTTCACGATCATCATTTTTTTGGATAATTTCTTTCCTTTTATTCCGATTCACATTCTTCTATCTATTCTTTAGGTATTTTTTACAATTTCTGATCGAACAGCATGTATCTTTAGTGATAGTTAATTGCTAAATAGATCTCTAAATGTATATATTGACTATGGGCGTGTATCCTTAAAATACTTGAATATTCGGAAATTATGGTGACGTAAGCGTATCAATTTGTTATATTTTGATTGGTTAAAGTGTTAATTATTAGTTGATAACTATATTTGTAACAACCAACACTTTGATATCTTTGATGAAGTCCAACAAGCCATTAATTCAGCCTTTGAAATTGTCAGATGTAAAGAGTGTAGAAAGTATGTAAAAGAATACTATTCCAAATCTTATCTTACATCACAAAATGTTTTCGAAACAGCTTGTGAACAATGTCATGGAGAAAAGAAACTTAATCTTCCATCTTGTTCATATTGTGGACATCGAGATGAAGCCAGAAATATGTATATTACTGGTAGTTATGACAAGAAATACTTTTGTGACTACTTTAAATAATGTGTATATTGGTTCAATCATGATGGATGACAGCGAAATAGAAATATTATTAGAAAACTAAGAGATTATGAATTATTAATTTCAGTATATATCCAATGTAATGAGATTGGAAAGGTTATTCTATCACGCTATATTTGTGAAGAAGACATTGAGAATGAAATGGGCACAATTTCATATAATAATCCAGAAGATGCAACTGTTGCTGAAATCTTCCAAGCAATATATCAACAAATTACATCAGAAAGAAGGTTGCAACTAGATTATTTGGAACATATTAATATCAAGCTTTGTAAAGAATGTTTAATTCCATGTAATAGTGAATTTTGCTCTGACTGTATACAATCAAAACAACTTTTTATTAATAAAGGCAAGCAAAAAGAAGATATTGATGACCTGGAAATAATAATCAATCAAATCAATGACCTAACAAGTGAATTACAATATAATTATTATCAAAAATCATTCAATGAAGCTCAACAAATATTGGAAACATTCCAAAATAATATACAATCATTATCACCAATTGATATTGAAGATATTTCTCAAACCTTTGAAGAAATATATCAGTCAATTCAACAAATAATCCAACAATTGGTCAAAGAAGACAATGGAAGTGATTATGACACTTGTGAAAAAATCCTGGATGAATATTATAAAGAAAAAGAAGAAATCAAAGAAATGAATTATTGTCTCAAAGTTTACAATAACAATGAAGAAGGAATTATACCCAAATGAATGCATAACACTGATACAGGTTTTGATTTGTATTATTTTGGCACAGAAGTGCTAACTGTGCCATCTCAACAAATAATTTTAATTGATATTAAAATTGCAATAGAAATTCCAACTGGAACAGTTTTTCAAATCTTTTCAAGATCTTTACTTGCAAAAATTGGTATCAACGTCCAAGGTGGAACAATTGATGCTGGATATACTGGAAATATCAGTGTATTATTTCACAACAACTCTCAATAATCCTATGATATTCTTCCAAATGCTAGAATTGCACAAGCAGTTTTTCTACAACTACATCTGTTGAAAAGCTAATTTCAGTACCAACTCGAGAAGAACTTGGTGAAACTGAGAGAGAAACTGATAATTTCAGTTTTACTAACTTAGTTGCAAGAGAAATTACTTTGTTCAACAAGTAATTGAGAAACTAATTATACAACAAAAAGAATTAATCATCATGCAACAACATTCACTTAATAATCTTTTGGAAGCATATAAAGATATTTTTATACAAGAACTCAGTAAACTTGAATGTATTCAAGGTGTCCAACATGTAATAAACACTGATAGAGCCATTTCAATCAAACGCGTTCATATAGAGCAACAATTTCAGACCAAGAATTCATTGCTAAAGAGATACAAAAAATGCTTCAAGCTGGAATTATACAATCTTCTATAAGTCTCTAGACCTTTCCAATCATTATAGTATCTAAAAAGAATGGAAAGAAAAGACTTTGTATAGATTATAGAAAATTGAATTCAGTCACTCAAAAAGATGCATATCCACTTCCAAGAATTGATGAAATGCTAAACAGTCTTAGAAACTCAAAATAATTTTTATCATTGGATTTATCTTCAGGGTATTGGCAAATACCAGTAGAAGAAAATAGCAAATCAAAAACAGCTTTCATTTCTAAGCAAGGTTTGTTTGAATTTAATTCAATGCCATTTGAAGTGTGTAATAGTCCTGCAACTTTCCAACGAGCTATGGATACTATTTTAGCTAAATACAAGCATCAATTTATATTGATCTATTTGGATGTCATTAATATTCATTCTCAAATATTTGATAAACATTTGAAACACTTACAAAAAGTTTTTGAAAAGCTTCGTAAAGTTGAACTTAAACTCAATCCAGAAAAATGCAATCTATTTTGAAGTGAACTACCATTTTTTGGATACATTATCACTGTTGAAGGTATTTCACCAGACCCATCAACTGTTGAAAAAGTCAAAAACTTTTCTCAATCCAGAATAGTAAAACAATTGAGATCTTTTCTTGAACTAGCTGGATACTATAGAAAGTTTATTAAAGGTTTCTCACAAATAGCATCACCATTATTCAAATTACTTCAAAATAACATCACTTTCATATGGACACAAGAGCAAGAAAGAGCATTTCAAGAACTAAAACAAAAACTCATTTTAGCATCCATATTAATTTATCCTGACTTTACACGAAAATTTTACTTATATACTGATGCTTCTGATCATAGACTTGGAGCAATATTAGCCCAACAAGATGCTAATAGAAAAGAAAGAGTTGTTGCATATCCAAGCGTCACATTAAAACCAAGTGAAAAGAATTATAGCACAACTAAAAAAGAAGTTTTAGCTGTTGTGTGGGCAGTTAGACAGTTCAGACACTATCTTCTTGGAACCCTATTCGAAGTAACAACTAATCACAATGCATTGAGATAGTTATTTCACAAACAATCAAATCCTGGACCAAGAATTGCAATATGAATTATGGAAATGATGGAATATAATTTTATAGTCACATATCGCTCTGGAAAAGTCAATCAAAATGCTGATGCCTTATCACGACTTAATTAATAGATAACCATGGAATTACAACAATATTCAGCACTAGTTAATTATTTAGAAACTTTACAATATCCTGTAGGATATTTGGAAAAAGAAAAACAAAGATTACAACAACAATCCAAACACTTTTTAGTTATCAATGGACAATTATACAAGAAAAATCGAAGAAAAGAACCAGCAAACCCTTTAAAAGTTTTGAGAATACATGAAACTGAAGCAATA
>CAJVPL010001744.1:0-12043 GCA_910591945.1 Ambispora gerdemannii | reverse complement strand
ATCGCATTGAACAAAGCAAATTAAACAATTTTGTATTTTGTCTGTATTTTACGGTTTTTTTTGTTACAGACTGTATAGCGATAGGTACTTTTATTTCTATGTAATTTTTCATTTTTTTTTGATTCAGTATCTTTTTCTTGGTAGTGCAAAACAAATTTCGATTTTAGTATACCACATGAAAGCAAAGAGAATGAAGGAAAACTACAATCCTATGACATCAAAGAGATAGATGGAACCAAATACATGTATAATGAAGTATCGAGTGTCTTACGAAAAACACTTCCAATAAATAAGACAATGTCAAAAAAGAAGAAAACGGTAGCTACTTTATCATGATTCTGATGGTAATCATGGAATCGATATTAATTATGTTTCGAGCTAAAGCACAACGAACAAAAGCGGTTTCTATCGTTTACGCATATATCAACCATTACTTTTTATCAAAATCTTATTTATTATATTCATGAGTTATTCCTAAATCTAGTCGATGTCATTTTTATTGATCCTAACAATTGGCAAATACGTACATGTAGTTATTCTTTTCGTTTAACACGTGTTGTCGTTTGTCTAGTCACATCAAAAAAATTGCTGTCGCGCCTCGATATAGTCACAGGGTTGGGAAACAAAATTGGGTGTGAAGAAGTTAAATTACTTATATTTTATAATTAAAAAAGTGTATTTATTCTTACATCGAAAGTGATTATATCGAGGTGAGGCTGTAAGTCAAACCTTTAATAAAATACGTACTAGCGCTAGCGTCAACGTTAATGTAGAGGCACACTAAAGCAAGGTAGTGAATTAAGGATTAAGTCAACCTGGATAATCTTATAATTATCCGGATTGACTTAATACACATGACCTAGATCTGTAACGCATTCAATGATTGGCTGAATTTTGCATAACACCACCATCGTTATCAAAACAAATGCCTTTTGTTTTGTGGTTTGGCCCAGCAAAATTCCAGCTGGGATCCTCACCAGCGAAAAGAAGCACCGAATACTTACAACACCAATGACATGAAATCAAATTGGAAACGGATCGCAACCTGGAGAAATTCGCAATACCAGCGAAACAAAACTGACGGCTAAACTCATCTTAACAACTAACAACTTACACGACTGGTTTCCAGTTTGGTTTCATACTGAGTTTCCTGAATGTAAGTATTTAACATTTCTTTCATTGGTGGACATTTAGTTTCTTAATTTCGTTGCTGATGTCGCAAATTTTGACTGATTTCCGATTTGGTCTCATATCAGGTCGTTGAATGCCATGTCTCTGAACACATGAGCAGCCCTTTGCGATCTATAGTTCTATAATTAAGGTGAATATTTAGATCAACAAAATCGGAACAATATTGATGAAGATATCCAAGTCAGAGCATGAAAAATCGCAAAATGACAGATGGATCGTGAGGCAACAATATCTCGCTGATTCAGAATTTTGCGAACTCAGATTCGTTTGATTCGCCCGATCAAGATGAACATTCTTTATATCGGACCACAAAAATTGGTTGGATATTTGGAGAAATATAAGCGTCCAAAGTTGACTGGTTTTTCTTGGCATTTTTCTGAGATCACCAGTATTGGTTAGGGCTAGTAAGAGTTCCAGATGTCCACTTTCTCCATGTTGGTTTCATCGCGACCGGATCCAATGGGTTCTTTTGGTGAGTGTTTGATGTTTTTCATTGAGAATTCAGATGAAATGGGAGTCTTTGGGTGAAAGTGGTCTTGAAACATCGATTTTAACAATGTTAGCAACAATCAAATAAAATTCTTATTGGTCAGTTCAGTTTATTTTGCTGTCAACCAGAAACACTATAAAATTGCTCACCAACCTTACAATTAGTTCTTTTAGTGTGGGTTTTTTCAATGAATATTAAAGCTCATTGCCACTGATGAGCTAACACTAATATTTTATTGGCTATTCAATTTTGGTCACATGATTGCAATACGGATCGGATTATATATCACGTGTAACTACCTCGACCCTGTTAATTTATCCATTTTATTGGAGATCCCCTCTGAGATATCACTTGACACACGCACGTGATATTATATTATGAGATATTAGCTAACGCTAATACGTATCTGCCACTCCCCTTAGCGTTTAGTTGTGATTTTGAAATGATTTATCGCTATTCCTTTATAGACATTACGCCACAACATTCAATTGGTGATTAATAAATCAGACATGTACGTGTATACACAATGACTCTCTCTTTATAGTGTAACCCCCGTTATTAAACTCACGATATAGCGATAGTGGATAATAACCAAAACTGCCTCTAATAGAATCCACTCGATATAGTAGATTTACTAATAAATTTTCAAAAACTCTCGATATAATGGAAAATTTTTTTGCTAGAACATGTAGCTTTTTGTGATACACTATAAAGAGAGTTACTGTGTATATGAGACCAAATTTCATAGAAAAGACTTCTTCCATGCGTGTGTGTATTAAAAGAATAGTCATGTTCCGTGTTAACGTCATGCATAAAAAATGAGACTGAACGCATCAAAGCTTTTTATGACGTTTATATTTATGCATGTTGTAGGCGTAATGTGTCATTTTTCATGTGAAATTCTTACGTGTAAATATGGGTAACGTTAACAGACCTGGATTTTTTGCTTTAGAGATAGATGACATCATTCCAACAAACCACGCAAATTTGAAATTGGCGTAAATCTTTGTGCGTAGAGTCCTGAACGTGGAATAGAGTGTGTCGTTTTTTAGGCGTCATTGATTTCCACCCAGTCTAATCTACAAATCGAAAAATGCCTAAATATTTCGCAAACGTTCATATCCAACTTCGTTCAGCTAAACATGTCTATTCTGTCAAGCTCAACGTTACGAAATGATAACTTGGTTAGACAGGTATAAGAAAACAAGCGATAGCTTAAGTAGAACAATCATGTATTTGTTTATTTTCGCTAATAACTATAGCAAAAAAATTATAGTAGACAATTCAGATGCACAATTGTGCAAGTTTGTGTGAATGAAATTATTGTTAAAAGTTGCATAATCATCACTTACCGATTGTTTATTGTTGTATTAAGAAAGAGCCATAGAGCTTCTGTAGACCAGATTACGCTTACAAGGTTTGACTAGAGGACATTTGATTTTAACGAATACAGCGCCACTGACAGTGCATAAAGAATACGTATGCATAAAAGAACAAATACGTAAATACAAACTGTTTGGTCGTTATCGTTATACTTAACTCAAACCAGTTAATATCGGACATAATCTCTAATTCCTTCCGACTAATTAAATAACAGTAATAAAAATTATGGTCAAAGTGTAACGTATTTATCATTTTCTAACAAAGAGAAGCATTATTGTCTTATTGTCTTATTTATGGAAGTGTTTCATCATGAAGTTGTAAGTTTTCTTGAAAGAAACTCAAGATGTCTTCATCCTTGTTAATTTCATCAAATTCTGTTTTCCAATACCAAAGAAAAAATAGTAATTAATTACTTTTTTGCAATTTCATCTTCTCGTCAAGTCCTTCCCAATTCTGCATTTCTAATTTAAGGCTCTCTAATTTCTTCATGTATTTTCTATATTCTAGAGCTGTAGTACTGAAAATGCAAAGTATTCAATTCCACCCCTCATTGATGTCATGGATAAATGCGATAAAGCCCATTAACGAATTTGCACCACGATTCGGTATCTTAGGTCGTACTCATTTATAAATGTCGCATAGAAGATAGTTATCCTGTTACAATCTCGAACATAATCTATAAATGTCTCTTCATTAGTATCTATGAACTCATGTAAGAAGTGCCCAGAAATCTCTTGATTAGATTTATTTAAATTAGTCGGCTGGTAAGTCCAAAATCGACAATCAAAGCACTATCGATATACCACATTAATTCCTTGAGGTGAATTCGAATTTTTCTCCTATTTGCATAGACCATTTTACAATATCGATACATTTGTGTAGCTCACCATATTGAGTATTCACTCCATAATATCGAACACTGCTGCATTTGGAAAAACTTGAAAACAAAATTACTTCTTTGATAAAATCATTTTTTTCATAAGGGTACATCCCTCGTAGTACTCGAGTTCTTGATAACGAGGACATTCACGGCAATAACGATAATGAGTATTAAATTCACTTTAGTGGTTATGTGTGTTTATTTATGACAGTGAAACCAATAAAATAAGATAATTTATATAACGATAAGATATTCATCATACTCATAGAACTGCATTTATAGAACTTCCATTTGTGTGTGTTTTATCGTTATTGTTGTGTTAAAAGGAGAGTCATAAATTCATAGAGAGAATAGTCACGTCTTGTGTAAAGAATGGCACACTTTATCGTATAACGATAAATTAGACAATGAGATTTATACTGTTCGGTATACATGTATAACGATAACGATAAAAAAGAATATCGATATTGTATGTAAATTATATAATTCGACTAGAAATGAAAAATGAATAAGCGACAACACTATTGTTGTTTCTCTGCACTTTCTTAATTTTTCTATTATCGTTATAGATTAATTAATATTGCAACTTTGTATCGCAATATCGCATTGTCAAAATATTATGGGTTGAAGTTCAATGAAGTCGGAACCTCTAGTCTTAAGCTTAATCATGCTCCTTATTATAGAAGTTTTTTACAATTTGCGTTTGGTTAAAGTGATTCATCATTAACGTTGACGTTACGTAATTGCTAACACACATACAGTGTTGTCTGGAAGTTGGATGTAGCACCAAGCTACAAATTCTTGCTTTTATCTGGAAAGTCAGGATTCTTTTACATTCAATCACTATATGTGATATAGAGCCGTAATAAAGTGATTTTGGAAGTAGTGTTCGTAAATGGTGGATCTCTTACAAGAAAATTTTGTGGTGGAAATAGAGCTAGTGACTGTAGTATCAATGCTGGCGGAAGCTTGACTACTTCGAAGAATTCTTCTACAGCATCGTTAACTTAGAATTCATTTACTTTACAGACTTCTTTGTTATATTACAACTTTTTTATCTTTTTATTCAGTGTTACTTACATGTACATGTACATGTATTCGTTTTAATTCGATAATTCATCACTGTCAATTCTGCAAAAAAAGATATTTACTCACCACGTGATGAGTTATTAATACAATGATTACGATAATAAAATTTTTCATTTTTCATTATAACGATAAATCGTAATTGTTCTTTTTGATGATAATTATTCACGTTAACGTTAAACATAAGCCGACAACAAAAAATACAAATTATTATTGATAGAATATAAACACAAAAATTATACATTATAAAATTAATATGATACACAAAATGCTTTCTAGCTAGAAAGTATACATATGTAAAAAAAAAAATAGTGATGGGATAATCTTCTAACTAGAATACGAAAGTCTTGTGGGTTGACGATTAGTGACACGACTAACCTTTTGTTTTTCAACAATAGCAAATGTATTTTGTGGATCCAAACTTATCGCTTTCTCTAAATCAACCAACGCCTCAGTATATCGACCCATTGATCGAAATACAGCTCCTCGTTGGCTTAATGTAAACGCATTATTTGGTTCACGATTTAAAACTCTATTCAAATCGTGGATTGCTTTATCGTGTCTTCCCATAATCCTTAACACTGCACCACGATTTGCAAGTGCTTGTGTTTGAAATTGTCTACCGATTGCATCATTTGGGGTGTAAGTTAACGCTTGGTCAAGATCTGCGAGTGCACCGTTATAACGTTTCATGGAACGGAGAACAGCACCACGGATTACCAATGGATACCATTGCTTGGGATAAATTTGTAATGCTCGGTCAAGATCATTAAGTGCGTCTTCGTATCTTTCAAGACGATAATATACTCGAGCTCGTAATAATAATGTCCATGCGTCATCCGACACAATCCCCAAAGATTTGTCAAAATCAAGAAGCGCTTCTTGATTTCGCCCCATTATAGCGTAATTCTCACCCCGAGATCTCAATGTATCAGGGTCATTTGGTGCAAGTTTAAGAGCTTCTTCGAAATCTATTAAAGCTTTGTTATATTCTTGCTGTCGATTATAAACGTCACCTCGAATTGCAAGTGCTTCGGCATTCTTGGGATTTTTTGTTAAGATGTTGTTCAAGTCGATTAATGCATCTTCGTATCGAGCTAATTTTTGATAAACGGTCGCACGACTTATCAAAACGGAAGTACGAATCGAGTCTGATGGATCAAGTTCTAAGCATTTATTTAGGTCAAGCAGAGCAAATTCATAACGTTCAATTTCACGATAAGCTTCACCACGAACACTTAATGCATATGGATAATTTGGTTTAATGTCTAGAGCGGTATTTAAATCCCAAAGAGCTCTCTCGTATTGTCGCATTTGAATATTTATTAATCCTCGTTTAGTATAAGCTAAAGCATTTTGTGGCTCTAATTGTATGACTCGTGTTAAATCACTTAAACAATTTTTTGGATCATGCATTAAGTTAGAAATTTCAGCTCTCTGAATTAATGTCTCTGCATGGTTTGGCACTTCTTTTAATATTTTATCAAAATCATGTAACGCTTCACTTAAACGGTCAAGTTCTCGATAAGCATTGCCGCGCGTTTGCAATATTGATATCTGATTATCGTGTCCGTATAGTAATGCTCGAGTTAAATCCGGGATCGCTTCAAGATACTGTTTAATGAGACAATAAATTTCGCCACGTAGTTGTAATGCTGAGGCATTTTTGGGATTAGCTTTTATCACTCTTTCCAAATCTTCGATTGCATTGTAATACCGACCTAATTTTCGTAACACTTTGGCACGCATTTGCAAAGCCTCGTAATTTTCGGTTTCTAAATGCAACGCGTTACCCAGATCAATTAATGCTTCTTCGTATCGTTTCTGATGATAATGCGCTTCAGCTCTTAGACACCAGACGCGTGATTTATTTGGTTTTCGTAGAAAAGCTGAATCCAAATCTTGTAAGGCTCGATCGTAATATCCGAGTTTCAAGAAAGCCGTTGCTCGATCACATTGAGTACTATAGCTATCAGGGTATTGTTCCAATACACTAGTGAAATATATAACGGCTTGCTCGTAGTGTCCATGTTTCATCGCGTGTATTCCCTGACGTTGTGCAGGATGCCAAGATCTCGGTCCTTTGATAATTCCGGGTGATGAAAATTTTTTCTCTTTTGATAGAGAACGTGATGTTTGGAGCATTGATTTGAATTTTCTTCTTAGGTTGATTTCTCCCTCTTCGTTACTTTCGTCTCGTTTGTAACGTTCGAAATTTGAACTTCCATGCAATGTGTATCTGGCGAATTTATTTTTCTCTTTATTACCCATGCTGTTGCTGTTGTTGCTGTTGTTGCTGCTATTGTTGTTGTTATTGTCGTTGCTGTTGTCGTTGTTGCTGTTGTTAGTATTGTTGTTGTTGTTGTTGAGGTGGTTGTTGTCGTTGAGTTTGAGGTAGTTGTTATTGATGTTGTTCATATTGGGTTTGCAGTTGTCAAATTCATTAGCTCTTGAATAACTTGCAAAGGTTTTTGGCCTGGGTAATCGAATTCTGTGATTTTCTTCACGACTTTGTTGCACTATAGCCACGGGGGTTTGATTTTTTACCATTATCGTATTATGTTATTCTTAATATTATTATTACTAGCAGTGGTGAATATTATTACTGTTGTGAGAGCAACAGGAGTTCGTGAAGAACGGTCGGTTCAACGTTTTATTTAAAGATGAATATAAAGATAATACCAAAATGAATTTAAAAAAAGATAAATGGAAATTCTTACTAGAAGTAAACGCAAGCGATGATGGGGATCCAAGTACATGTACATGTACATGTATAAAAAGGAGAGAGATAACGTTACACTCAAGAGATACCAGTAGAAATTATTATCGTGATGTCTTCATTGTTTACATGTATTTATTTGTTGCTTTTTAGGTTATGCATGAAGATGTATCGGTATAGAAAGTCACGACCAATTTCGATAATGACCGGAAGAAGTTTAGTCACATGTGAATATAACGGTAATGATCAACATCATTGTCATGATAAGTTGCTCTAAAAATATCGATATTCACGAAACATTGAGAAACTCTGATGCATGTACATTTTGATATTCCGTGAATGGCTATATTAAATTATCGATAAAAAAAATTTCATGCAACTACGGTCCACAAATACGGTCAATACGTATTAACAAATACGGTCATACGTATTAACAAATTAACAAACATTCATCGGCGGTACAGCTGTTTTTTGATACGTACGTATATCACAAACTCTTGTTTGGCTATCGCTATAGATTAAGAGGATTAAGATACTGATACGTCTTAACGTTAAAATTTACATTCATCTTAGAAACCAAAGGTAGTATACGTAGTCACTTACCCATTTGCCGTAGTGACGCAAATGTAGTAGTGCGACATCGTGTTATACGAAAGGATGTCCTGTACATAAAATTCCACGCCCACTGCCCTAGCCACAACTTCCCTAGCCACGTCAACTACCCAAAGTGGGAAAAGCGAACTTAATACATGTATGTACCAGGTTATGTCGGCACAAGAAAATGAAAATTAATTAAAAATGTTGTGGAGGCAATTTTACATATAATCTTAACTCTAAATGATAACGATAACCAATCTTTAACGTTAACGTTATTAAAAAGAAGAATTTAGCTTTAAAGTTACGCTCCGGGTCACTAAACAAAGGATATTTTTGATATCAACTGGTAAATTATGTTATTTTCATTTTTGAGATATTGACACCTTTACATGCATCAGTGTGTGATGTAAATTCAAAACATGTACGTATATCGAAATTTTGCCCATATCTTGCGATTTGATTGGTCGTGTGCTACAACACGATCGGCATAACCCAGGAGTGCTATTGAGTGAGTCAGATTGACTTTCCATAACGATAAAAAATTTTACTTGATGTCTGCTACAAAAACAACCTCAATTTTGTTACATCGTCGCGATAAATCTTTTTCAAAAATAAAAAATTTATGGCTCTATAAGCCTTTAATAGCTTATAGCTATAGGAATAAATACTTTCAATTTGTTCGTCTATCGAAAAATTTAACGCTACTTTCGGAACGTCGACAATTAATATTACAGAATCAATTCTTACATAACAATTTACGATTGAATATTTCGAGAAATTTCACATCTGCAAATGAATTAAACAAAATTCCAGATTTAAAAGAAATCAATGAAAATATCCTTATTAATCAAGAAATTATCGAAGGATTTCCTCATCAGAAAGGAAATATCACAAATGACGAAAATATCAGCCAGATTGCAGAGCAAAAATCAGTAGAGGAAAACATCAATAAAAACACAGATCATGAACAACAATCAAGTGGGAATATTGGAGAGGATCCTAAAGATGAGCAGAAAACAGAGGAAGAATCTAATTCAAGTCAAGAGGAATTTCCAGATTTTTCAGTGTTTCAAACTGGTGATATGGTCATCGTACGAGATCCCGTGAGAAGAGGTCGTCGTGCAGAAAATGTCAGATTGGTGGGTCCGCTAACTCCCGGTGTAGTAATTGCAAATCATGAAGGAATTTTAACGCATAATCAAATTATTGGACAAAAATCCCGGTCACTACTCAGGACGCATATTGGTATGGTGTTAATTATGTGTTTGCAATTTTCTGACCATACAACTAAATTAATATACAGTTTCTAAAAATGATTAAAGGTAAAGGTTTTTTGGTTCAGATTCCGACATTAGACGAGTGAGTATGAATAAATATTCAACTTTACTAGCATATAATTATCAATCTTTTAATTCAAAATTTATGATGCATTCTAGGTACACTTTATTGATGCGTCGACATACTACACCTATTTATACCAAAGACGTAAGAATTTATAAATAAGCAGAATACTTTTAAAGCGAGATTTTTATTTACCTATGTTTTTTTATTTACTAGGCAGCCGCTATGGTTTGTATTTAAACTGAATTTTCAGTGATGTTTATTACATTCTAATTCTTTTATAGGTATCACTTTTAGATCTACGTCCATATTCGTATATTCTTGAGGCAGGCTCGGGAAATGGTTCTTTGACTCTTTACCTTGCACGCGCCTTATATCCAGCTGGAAGTGTACATTCGATCGAGAAGGATCCTAAATATTTAAGAAGAGCAAAACTTAATATCGCAAAATATTGTCGTGGAATGTATTCGCCATATGTCACTTTTTCCGAGGGAACCATCTCTCAAGTGCTCAATTCTTTGCCTTCGGATTCTCCAAAATATGATGGAGTAGCATTGGACATGGCTGAACCAGAAAAAGAATTACCAGCAATTCTGAATTGGTTAGAAAATGATCGTTTTATTGTATGTTGTTTGCCAAATATGACACAAGTGCTAAAATTGCTGATGGAAATCAAGACCAAAGGATACGAGCTTAGCACTGGAAAGATTTTTGAAGCAACCTGGAAAAATTGGGATATTCGACCAACTGTTATCAAAGCGAAGCAAAAAGACAAGCAACTAGAGAAGAAAAAGCCTAAATCAGGAAATCCTAAACAAGTTGAAGATGACGAAGAGGACAGTTACGAAAATGCTAGTAATGTGAAAGATTATGTTGATGGCTCTCCTCCAGAGGATGAGGATGAAAATGTTTGGATATGTAGACCTGATCATGCCCAATCGCCGCATTCAGCTTTTATTGTACAATTAAGAAAAACAGATAAAATATCGGATATCGATATACCTTATGAGAAAGGTATGAATTAATTTTATATCAACATGCAATGGAATCTTTTATTGTATTAATTTCGATTTCTATTATAGTAGAAGAAAGCGATAGTGAAATAACGGAGGATGATTTAGATGCTATTTGGAAACCCTGAAACTAATTATAACTTTTCATACTGAACTAATATTTATGTGATTTTATGTGAAGAATTTCTTTTCAATGTTTGCTAAATAATTGAACATTCGTTAAAGGCTATTAATTTGTAAATAATTTTTCAATTATTAATGAACATCAAATTAAAACATCCAAAATTTGTGATCAAAATTTAAATATAATTATAAAATCATTCAAATAAAACAGAAATTTTCTCTAATAAATATTTTTCATTTTTATATTAAAATAAAAATAGATATTAAAATATAACATATATGATAATTTTTACTATGTTTTAAATAAAATTGCATGCTTAATTCCGTGATTTTGTTAGTTACTATATATTAAACTAGTAATTATAAAAACTTTATAAGTTAAATATATTAACATAAAATATTAAGTAATAAAAATAATAATTCAAGAAGTTTGTTCAAAATAATATGAGTTTTTTCTTTATATAAAAGTTTGATAATTAATATTTTTATTTTTATATTAAAATAAAAAAAATATTACATATTTAAATATAAATTTTTTTCAGATTTTTTAGATTTAATCCGAAGTTAATTATTTTTTTATATGTTTTAATTATAAAAAATATTGATTTTATATGCAATTAAATAGCTTTATCAAATTAAATCTAAAAAATCTGAAAAAATTATATATTAAAATATATAATATTATTTCATTTTAATATAAAACAAAAAATATTTATTAATAAAATTGAAAACTTTTTATATAAAGAAAAAATTCATATTTTATTATATTTAATTAATAAATTTGATATTATTGTATTATTTTTGATTATTGCTATATTTTCTGAATTTTTGTATATTTCTATAATAAATTATCAGAAATTCAAAAAAATAATAAAAAATAATAAAAATTAAATTATATCTTTATAATAAAATTTTTATTTTTATTAATAAATAATTTTTTTATCAAGAATTTATATTTTAATATATATTTTTAATTATATAAATTTTTTATAATTAAAATTTGTAAATTTAAATTTTTAGTTATATAAACTTTGTATAATTCAAAATATTCTTGAAATTAAATTTAAAATCTATAAATATATATATATACAGTG
The DNA here is from genome assembly GCA_910591945.1 of Ambispora gerdemannii. Taxonomy (NCBI): domain Eukaryota; kingdom Fungi; phylum Glomeromycota; class Glomeromycetes; order Archaeosporales; family Ambisporaceae; genus Ambispora; species Ambispora gerdemannii. The sequence goes on along the minus strand of CAJVPL010001744.1, from coordinate 126 downwards.
GCAATCAGAAATAATGCAACAACATCAAAATTTACTAATTAAACATAGTAAAATGTGAATTTTTCTCTTTATATAAAAGTTTTCAATTTTACTAATAAATATTTTTTATTTTTATATTAAAATAAA
>CAJVPL010001743.1:0-12058 GCA_910591945.1 Ambispora gerdemannii | reverse complement strand
AATTAATAATAAATTCATCTAATAATAAATTATATTTTATTATTATTAAATTATAATTTTATAATAAAATTACATATTTATTACATAAAATTTTTTAATTAAATACTATTATCAAAAATTCCAGGCATTATTTTAGCTAATTATATTATAAATATATTGTTATCTCCCTTTATATTCATTAATTTAATACTTGATATATTATACTTTTCACTTGTAATTTTTAATAAATATAAATTACTTAAAAAAATATCTCAAATATTAAAAAGAATTTTTAATATTATTATAAATGAATTTTTGTTAAATTTGAATACTAATTTATTATAAATAATGTTATATCAGATAGTTAATTATTATATATTTAAAAAGTATTTAATTAATTTAATATTATATAAGTTTTTATAATTTAAATAACTTTATTAATTAAAAATTATATAATATATTAGAAGATAATATATATTATATAATTATCAAAGAAAAAAAAGAAATTTTAAAAATCTTATCTTTCATGTAATCAAAAATAATTAGCCAATTAAAATATAATAAAAATCTCATCTGGAGAAGAGAGAAATTATTTTTATAGTAACTTGATATTATTTAATATATATCATTTCTCTTATATATTTAATAATATAATAAAAAAATTTCAGATTATTTTTAAATATAAATAACTTATATTATATCAATTTATAACTTTGATTATAATTTATAATATTATTTAGAATACTTATTTGGATTGAATTTCTGATTAGATTTGAATTTAGTTTAAAATTCAAATTAAACTCAAATTAAATTTTTAATTTAATTCAAATTTTTGAACTGGACTTTTAAGTTTGATTCAAGCTTGAACTGAATTAAACTCAAACTTTTTTTGTAACTCTAAATCTCTTATTATTATTATAAAATTATATTTGTTATTATATAATTTTTTGCTATTATTGTGAAGTTATACTCATTGCTATATGATTTCTTGTATTAATTGCAAAGTTATATTAATAAAAAAGAATTATTAATATTTTATTTATCTATAAACTATTATAAACTTTTATTAATTATTTTTTTTATAATTCTTAATTTATTTGATATTATTTCAGATATTTGATATTTTTTTTTTACTTTTTCTAATATTACTTGATCTAATTGTAATTTATTTTATTTTTTATTTGGAATAAATGTATTTGTAATAACTATTATTTGTAATAATTCTTTTATTTAAATATTAACAAAACCAAATCAAATTTTAATTTGAAAAATCTTAAATTTCAACTCAAAATGAGTTTTGATTTTAATATTAATAAAAGATTGATTTAACTTTTTTTGTTAGAGGTTAAAAGTATTAATTTTTTATGTTTATACAATTCTTGCATTAGCAAACGGTTGATATATTTTTATATAATTATAATACAAGAAATATTCAATAAGTTATAATAGAATACATTACTATTTAAGATAATAAGATCGTTAACATATAGAATTGTTTTTAACATCTTGAGAATAGTGCTTGAAATTTCAATTTGGCTAACCGAATATTCATCCTTTATAATACGAGAAATATTTATCTTTTAAGCTAAGTTGTTTACTTTCTTACTAAAAGTAAACAAGTGATTTTTGTAAAAATCTCTTGCATTATAAATATTATTGTTATTGCAGGCTCATTAAAAAATAAATAATTTAGGAATGAGGCTTACATTTTATCCCTACATTCTCCACTAATTAAAGGTTAAGGTTAGAGTTGGAGTAAGGTTATATGTAAAATTGTCTTCCCGTTATTTTTTTATTAGTGCTCCAAGTTAGATTTAGGTATCTATTTCCCTTATTTTGCGCATCCTCATTGGAAAAAATCACGTGAAGGGAAAATCGTGGGTAGTTGAGGCTTGTGACAAAATTTATTACTGTTTGATCATAACAAGACAGTAAGCCAACCTCTAATTTCTCGTATAAATTATTTGAGTTTTTTTTATAGGAGTACACTTGAAACGCAATGAGCGGGCTAACCAACTCACTTAATGCTGAGTTACTCCAGCTTTCAAATGAGGCAAGGCGTAAGCATCCAGAAATTAAAGAGGTTAGAAATTAGTTCGTCTTAACTAGTTATTTCTTTTTTTAGTAGTTTTATTTTTCTCTGTATCATAGGCAGCTGAGAGATCTATATATATACTACGCACATTAAAAGAGCGTCCAGGAATGGATATCACTCAAGGTAATTAGACTTCTCGAGATTTATCATGCATTTGTTATAGCTTTAATTTCAATTAATTATACCTGATCCTAAAATTTGTGTAGAGCTTGCTAAAAACGTTGATTTTTTACGACCATTTTTGCTCGCTTGTGAAACAAGACATGCAAAGTTAATTACTATCTCGATCGGTTCAATTCAAAAATTAATATCACATCATGCTATTCCTGGGGTAAGCACTTGACAGTTTTCAGTTAAAAAAGAACATGAAAATTTGAAATCTAAAATCTAGATCACATTCATCTTCCTATTAGTCGTCAGTAAGGACAATTCTCAAAACATTGAACGACATAATCTCTCAGGGAGTCGAAGTTCAGTTAAAGATTCTGCAAACGTTACCTCCGTTACTGAACAATTATTCGACCTTAACCGGAGACCTGTTGGCCGAAGTTTGGTTCTTTTCTTTTTGAATGATTTCTTTGTGTGTGAGTTGGTGGTAATCGATTTATTTATATTTACAAATTTCTCTGACAGAGTGTGTGGTGGTTTTAAACAATGCATATATTTAGGGATTACTAGTGTGTTTCCGACTACAAGACTCCAAAATAATGGCGGTGAATAATACCGCAGCAGCGACGTTACGACAGTTGGTAATTAATATTTTTGACAAGGTTGAAAAAGAAGATGAGATTATTGATAAAGATGGTGTGTGTATTTAAGCATTATTATTAATAATTATTTATTCAACTAATAAAATTTCCGATTATTATATTATAAATAAATATAAATTCAAATATTAATTTTTGATGAATGCAATTAATCCATTAGGTTCAGTAAAGCCGACCTCGACAGTGGTTTCCGTTCACGGACACGGCGAAATTGCGCTTAGGCCTTGTGCTAGAGATGCGTATTGTTTATTTCAGGACTTATGTCTATTGACTAATTTGGAACCAGCCATGTTTTTGCGATTGAATGCCTTGCCGAGGACTTTTGGATTGGAATTGATTGAATCAGTGTTGACTAATCATTTAAGACTTTTTAAAAAGGTTTCTATTTTTTTTAAATTCTCGAGATGATATAAGAATTGCGAATTAGAAATTTGCGATAAGTTTATTAACATGCGTTTTATTTACTGTGAATTAGCATCCGGAATTTTTGTCTGTATTGCGAGAACGTATATGCCCATTGATAATTAAAACTTTTTCGGATAAGCACGATTTCCCACAAACTATGCGTTTAATGCGTGTTGTAGATATACTAATCAAACAGTTTAACGAAATTTTGGTAATATCATTAAAAAATACTTTTTGATTTAATTACCGTTTAATTATCGAAACATCGTATTTACGATTATTTTTGATTCTAAAAAAATTAGGTAACAGAATGTGAAATCTTTCTAACAATGTTTATAAAAATTTTGGAGCCCGAAAACCCATTATGGCAACGTGTAATTGCCATGGAAATATTTCGGGGTGTGTGCAGCGGGGACGGAACATTCCTAAGATCTCTTTATCGATGGTACGATCGACAAGATAATTCGACCAATGTGTTTCGTGATATGATTAACGTATTTGGTAGGCTAGCGGCTGAGAAGCCGCAAGTTGTGGGTGTTAGTTCTGTGGTGGGACAAATTCATTATCAATCCCTTGAGAATTCGGATGTTACGGGAGCAAATAGCATGAATGCTGACGCTCCTGGATTGAGTATTGTTAATTCTATAATGAAGATACAATGGTGGGTATTTTTTACAATAATGTTCTACAGTGCGTAAAATTAGGAAAACGATTAATATTTTTTATATAATATATCTCAAGTATTGATCAGCTGGACAAAGCAGACCCTCCACAAATTCCAGAAACCTATATCTATTTTCTGGCTTTATCATGTCTCAATTATATAGCAGACGGATTACACAATTTCGTCATGTCAAGTCTCACACCAATAATTCAAAAACAACAAAACGAAAAATCACCCATAGAAATTACCGTTCAAAGTTCACCTGACTCAACGGATTCTTCCGCAGTTGTTTCATCAAATATTAATAATAATTCCTCGGTACTTGGCACTGCGAATCTTCAAATGTTAGAAACTCACCCAGATCATGAAGAGATTCTTCTTGTCAAGGATATGGCAAACACAGCATGGCCAGGTTTACTAGCGGCACAATCATTCTTTCTTACTGCTAATTTGGATGAAGAACTTTTTCAAAGTTTAATGCGAGCCTATCAGAATTTCACCATTGTATGTGGTGCACTTCAATTAATAACACCTCGTGATGCTTTTTTGACTAGTTTATGTAAAGGAGCAGTACCTCCAAGTGTTATCGCTGCTTCCTTAGCTGAAAATAAAGCAACGCAGGGTATAACTGCCAATTCTGGTGCTGGTGAGACTCCAGGTGTTTCTTTATCGGATCGAAATTTATCATGTTTAAAAACTTTGCTTAATATTGCGCAGTATCTTGGTGGGGTGCTCGATGATTCGTGGTATTTAGTGCTAGAAACACTTCAACTGGCCGATTTTATTCTGTTTCATAAATATGCTCGAGGGCCTCCTCAAAATTCACGTAGAATTGGCACACATCAAAATGCGTCAAATTCCGCTATTTCTTTGCCTGTTAGCACAAACCCACCAAATACCTCCACAGCGATAAAAGGCAAACGTTCGGCTGCGTCTGGTGGCGGAACAACGGTCGGTTCATCTGCGCAAGCCTCAACGTCTAATTCTAGCCTAACTTCTCAACAATCAGCCATAGACAATGATCTGAACATATTATCGATACAAATAAAAAAAATTTTTGAAAATAGCAAATATTTAGATGATGCAGCTTTGCAATCATTTACAAAAGCATTATGTAGACTTAACACTCAAACAAACGGTATATCATTGGAAGGTGATACTTCAGCAGGGGCAGACTCTGAAAAAATTGAAAAAGGCTTCAAAACTACGCCTTTGACTGCCCTACGAGGAAATGTAAGAATAACCAATTTTGTTGCAAATTTTCTAGGTTTATATTATATCTAAATTTTAATTATATTTCAGAAATCCGATGAAAAATCATTTGCAATTGAGAAATTACGTATAGTTGCATTGCTCAACATGCATCGTCTTGTCACCCATGAATCATCATCGCTCATTTGGGATTTGATAGTATTACATTTACTTGCCACAGCCAATTCTATTTCAGTTCCACAATCAATACGTAAGCAAGCCTGCGAATCCTTGGATGAAATTATCATTTCGAGTATGAATCATGCTAGCTCGAATCAAAATGAATCCAATGAACGGATTCAATTGCAATTATTGGTTTCGCTTAATCAACTCGTAAATAATCCGGAGCGACTTTCCACTAGCATTGGAAATAAAGGACAATATGTCGAGGTGCGTAAAATGGGACTTGAAACTCTGAATAAATTACTACAAACCTCTGGACATTCTTTTACGAATGGATGGAACATGATTTTTGAGATGATCAGAAGTGTAGTAGTTTTGTCTTCTTTCGGAGATTCTGAAGAGGAAGAAGGAGGTGTTGGTGTTACTGGTGACAATTCGAGTGTTGAAAATGTCAGTGTAGTTGATCTACCTTCATCTTTCGGTGTATCTAATACAAAATCAACCGGATTAGTACGCGTAGCATTTCCTTGTTTACAACTTATATGTACAGATTTTCTGGTGTTATTGTCTCCAGAATGCTTACGGCAATGCATCGATACTTTGGGTGCATTTGGATTACAAATGGATGATTTGAACATTAGTTTGACAGCTGTTGGTCTTCTATGGAATGTATCTGATTTCATTCAAACTAAACGTGCAGAACTAGAAAATAATTCACAACCATCTGATCACGAGGATACTCCAAACATCGATGAAGAAGTTGATCAAATGATCGAATCTACTTTGACCTCGCGGACAACAAATGCATTGTGGTTATTGTTATTGTTACAACTGTCGAAAATATGCTCAGACCCTCGACCCGAAGTGCGCAATGGTGCAAACCAAACATTGTTCCGCACAATTGATATGAATGGTGCTGTATTGGGAATCAACACGTGGAATACTTGCATTTGGAAAGTATTGTTTCCTCTGCTAGACTCTGTAAATCTCGTTTCCTCCAAGGCTTTGAAGGCTATGCAACAACAGCATGGAACAGAAATAGAAAAGATTAATTTGCAGCAAGAATCCCGTGGATTCATGGTACATCACTCGCGAAACACTGTGGATAAACAATGGGACGAGACCAAAGTTTTGGTATTGAATGGGGTCTCTGGGATTTTCAAAAATTTTTTAGCCATCTTGGTGAACCTCGAGAATTTTCCACAAGCTTGGGATCTTTTGTTGTCACATTTACAAGGCTCTTGTTTAAACTCGAGTCATGAAGTAGCAATCGCATCAATCAAAGCCATGCATACAATAATCCAATTTCCTAATGATTCGGATCAAAGGTTACGTGAAAAGATTTCTCCACTATGGCAAACTGCATGGGTAATATGGGAAAAAATTGGTTTGGGAATAATTACAGATCTTGATAATATCCATTTCCCTGATAACGCTGGAAACGTCTCTCGATTTACCCAAGATACGCTAACTGCATATATAGCGACTTTTATTGATCTTTACAAATTTATAAACACAAACTTTAAGATAGATGAAATTAAGAGATTATCAAAAGTTGTTCACGGAGTTCTTGTCTACTCTAAAAGCCCATCTTATCGACCAGATCAAGATTATCTGACTCCTTTACAAGAATTAGTATTGGATCTTGTTAGTAAAATCGATTTGAATGTGAAAGGAGCTCCTGCTGCTATATTGAACGATTTAGCAGATTATATTACTTTAGCTTTCCGAAATCTTGATGATTCTTCGCAACAAGTGAATTATGAAAGAGCTGAGTTACTTGCACAACCACCGCCACTTCCACCTAAAAGTGAAAGGAGCAGCTCGGCGTCGAAATCATTCTCGACGGTTACTTTCATTGCTTTCTCAAAAACAGCGATGCGAATTGCAGTTGATTTGTTTAGAAAATTTGTTAACGATCAAGGAGTATATTCAGAAGGAGTATTTGCGAAAATTATTGCGGTATGTAATCAATCTATTTTTTTTATTATGAGAGAATTTTGATGTTAATAGTAAAATTTATTTTCTCAATTAGGCGTATGGAATGCCGATGAAGCTGAAATACAATTGCCCTCAAATAGCCACCAAACATGCCGAAGATACTGATTTATGGAAAATTGCCACAAAAGCTTTTCTTGAAGTGGTAAAAATTGGACTAGTGTCGATGGAAAGTTTTGGAGAAGGTATTGCTTTCAACTTTAAATTAAAAACTCGAAATGGAATTCAAAATTTTAAATAACAAAATTTGTAGAAATTCCTAAAGAAAGTTTTGTTAATGTGTGGAGGCAATTGATCGATGTACTGCATGGATCTTTGCTTGCTAACAGGTATTATTATCAGATTGGTTTTTTAACGATGTTTCTTTATGCAAGTTCACTCATATTCTGATTTGTTAAACTTTGCAGTCAACCTCCATCCTCGCTAAAAATCGAACAACAAGATTCTGACGAAGCGTTTGACATGAAATTCCTATTCAACCTCGAATCAGAAGTATTAATACACATGGGTCATCCTCGAGTACCAGTTGAATTAACACGGCAACTAGTAAAAATCATAGAGAAGGGCTCGCAATTATATTCCATGGATGTACAACGACAAACTAATCATTATCTGAACGGGAATTTGGATAAACCTCTTCCGCCAATAATAAATGGATCAGAAGGACAACCGTTACAAACAATTACCAAGGTGGAAGGCACAACAGCGAAAATTGTCCCGGTACCAAGGGAGCGATTTGCATATGCGTGTTTAACGTGTTTGTTCAATTTTTGCTCGGATGTTAATACTGGTGAGCGTGCTGAGATCAATTCGTATTAGCTTGTTTTACAGTAAAAGTAATCAATCTATGATGTTATTATTTTCAGATCATCATGAAGCACGGCAGAGAATAGCAGAAATTGCTGCGCCAGTATTGCTTGAACGGTGTGCATCAGTTATGCGCAATTTTACCGCCGATCAACCATTACTGGGCAAATTTCCACTTTCAAGGTTCGTCTTTCTCTCAATGAGGAACTTATAAATATAAGTGGTCTCCCAATTTTCACTTCGCAATTTTTTTCGACATTTGTTCATAATGTTAGTATTTCTTCCAGGGTTCGCAACGATGAAATACTCTTGATTTTACAACAACTGATAAAACTACGGTTTCGTAGAAACATTTTGCACGTTGACGATGTGGATGATGGGATGCAGACAAGTAAGTTCACACTTTTTTTCACTTTGTAATTCTTAATCGTTTATGCTGATGCGCAGACATAATTCCTTGTTAAATAAAATATCTCAATAATAAAGGTCCTCTTCGCGATCAAGTTCTATCTGGACCTATTGCCCATCTATTTTACTTATATCCGGTACTGTGTGATGCGATCTCTAGTGCAAATGAGCTCATTTCTGTACTTTTACGAGAGTGTCTGAAAAAGGCGGGAGAGGAGTTGGGAGTGTGTTGATAAAAAATTAATGTATTTATGTAATATTATCTCAAGTCGATTAGATAGAGGTTATTTTTTTTTAATATTATTTCTATAATTCTTGGTTTATGATCATCAACAAAAAATCTTGAACATGCAAGAAACGCGTTAATCTTTCTACAGCTTGCGATTTCATGAAAGTATACGGGTTTGGAAAGATTGCATCACATGTAGGAAAATGATTTTGACAGCCAATCCACACATAATAAATCAAAATAATAGTAAGATTGCAGCCTCTAACAACCGGATTCCCAGCATAAAACCCGGCAAGGCCTCATTATAATTAACATTGTGCCAATTATGTTTGCAAGACTCAGTACCATTTCGGTCCTTGAATGTGTAGATTTTCTATACTCCTAGTTCTATATATGGATACTACTATTTATTCTTGAACAAATATGAGATGGAAAGTTGTTGATCTAGGTTTCTTTAGATGTGAATGCCACATCTGGTCTCGCTAAAATTGAAGCTGAAGTCACACTACCATATTGTTGAGTTCCATAACAACAGAATAGGCGTTTGTGGTATTGGAATAAGTTTTATCTTTGAGTCAAGTTCAAAGTGATTGATTGGAGTTTCATCGATTACTAGGACGTTCTTCTTTAGCGATTCATTAATTTTTCCAAATTGCTTGATGGAGGCATCCTAGCTTTCAATATAATAAAAAGGAGTTTGGTAGGGCGTTAGATATAATGGAAGTTCGACATGATTTGCACTTAAATAGAAACCATATTCAAAACTTAACTATAAAATAGTAAGGGCTGTTAATCGGACCAAACTATGATCACGGACCGAATTGAAAAATGAAATTGATCGTAGAGTTTCAGATTTGATGGCATGTATTATAGACAGCTATTTTGATGAAAAAAAAACTAATACGGGGTCAAAAAGATGGAATTACTACAGCAAAATTGCACTGGAAGCCACAAGGTATGGAATTTTATATAACATGACCGTTGGTTCCAACGATCCATCCCCATGAGGATCGAATCGTTTCGATCAGGATGGATCGAAGGACCATCGCTATGAGGATGGCCAAGCTCAGGTATTAATATAATCTCACGTGCATGTGTCTTAGGAGGGGGAGGTCCCTATAACAAAATGGAAATTAGCTAATATTTGTCACTCTCCTTAACCTAAAAATGGCGAAAAAATGTTCGAAATGGCGAAAAAATGTTCGGAATGTTTGAGTCATGTGATTCCGACCTGAAGATATCCCCGTAATATCGATATTAATTAGGATCAGGGTAAAGGTTACACAAAGATAACAACATTAGTTTCATGGGCGAAATTTTTACGTTACACGTTGATTTTACTATTTGTATAGTAATTACCCATTAACTGAAAGTGAGTAGAATAAATAAAATCTGATGGAATAACGGTTTGCAAAATTCTATTTTGTATTTTTTATATACATGTATATGATTTTTTTTATCTTTTTTATTTGCTCAAGTAAAAAAGTACATTCTGTGACTCTGGATATGAAGAAGACTTTGGAGCCAAGGATGCAGTAATCCTAAGATTAAATTATAAAATTGAATAATTCACAAGTAAAGTGTTACTTGTGAATTTGACATAAGCAATCTCTAAACATTCGTTCTTTTTCTAATGTAAAACTGGAATTCAGAAAATTATTCTTACTACGTAATTCGATTATTATTTAGAAGGATTCTTTATACTCGGAACCAAGCATATACTCAAATAATTCACCTTTATCAGTATTATGTATACCCTATATATACACTCAACGTTTTTAATGTTGTTTTTTGAGAACTCCTGACCATATGGATCTTTATACTGCATGACACCTATCGCTATAATCAAAACAAATTTTAACTTCTTAATTAGGAAGTAAATACAAAATTTAATCGTAAATTTTTGTATTTGCTTTCTAATTAAGAAGTTAAAGTATACAATCGGGGATTGTCAGTAAAAACCAAGCAAATTATATAATTTGGTTTTTCTGACAACCACCGCCAATTTGCTTTGACTATAGATGTCATGTTCAACGCAACTTATTGTGGTTCCATTTTTAGCCATGATCAACCATAGTGAAAATAATTCTCTTTAGTATTCAGATCACACTATACATTCAATGCTGTCAGTATTGTTTGTGTACACACTAGATATTAATGTTGTTTTAAAGAGTCCCTGACCATATAGAAACTACCTTTCAGCAGAAAGAACCTGTGACTAAAGATGACACCACAATAGACTACAACACAATTGCTTTATCCCTGGCCATATGGACCTTTAATCGTTTTTCAAATCAATCCAATAATAGCGAGGCGATCTAAATACGGAAAAGTTTTTTATCGAACGTAGTCTTGGTTACTTCGTAGTACCTTTGAACGTTAGAATAATGGGATTTTTTCCCAATATAATTAATTAATTAATGTATGTACAAATTCGAAAGAAATTTTAGATTTGCATTTAGTATCTATTTAAATAGAGTGTCATCGTCTTCTCAATCCCAAGATAAGTATTTTCTCTTTGGCTACTTGTTCGAAATCAGGTAAGCTGTTTTGATATATTCTTTTATTTTTAAAAAAAATACTTGACATTCAAACTTCAAATTATGAAGCAACGATAAAAATGAACACCAACACGATCAGACCACAATTCCCTCCAAATCTTTCGGTCGAAGAATTGATAGTTAATGCGGTAGAAAAATTACATAAAACTGGAAAAATTTCAAAAACACCGAATTCCTTTTTCGCATATCGAATGGCACTTCAGAAAGAATTGACAGCAAGAAATTATTACCCAAATATGTGTGATCTATCCATCATTGCCGGGAATTTATGGATACAAGAGCCCCAGTATATCAAGGCTGAATATCAAAGACTTGTTCACGACGCTAAAATCCTTTTCGAAGAATATTGTCATCACGCCTTTCTTCCCTATAGTATCAATCAAGAGCAACAACAAAACCTTTATTACTTTTATTAGCGAATTCTATATTCTGTTTCTAACTTTATTTTTAAATTTTAACTTTCATCAAGAAAATAAGCAAATATGAAAATCATCATTTACAGTTATTATTTATTTAGTAAATTGTATATGCATTGGCAATGTTAATCCGCAATAAAATTCGCTTTTCTATATCGATATACAATGAATTCATCAAATTCATCAAGAATAAAAACAATAGGCTCGATATGGATCGCTGCTTGAATAACATGGAGTTATTTTAGATTCGAGTGTCAACTAGTTATATACAGTGACGTTATATACAGTGGCTCACACATGTAACCGAACACGAAAATTAACTTTCTAGCATTTTTATTTCCATGACTATTAGTTT